>JAJOOR010008199.1:0-41285 GCA_036250505.1 Solanum acaule | reverse complement strand
CGAACCTCCCCCCCCCCCCCCCCTCCATCTTTACTTTCTTGTCTTGGAAATAGTTTGACTAAACAGATATTATAGTGAGTTAGGTTTAAGTCTGAATCATATTCCTCGTGGGATAGCCCAACCTACAAGTTGGGTTCTTTATTTGACAACGATCGCTTATACTTCTTTAGGGAGGTGTAATTTGATCGTATCAAATTTTGGCGCCACTGCCTTGGAATAAGACTTTTAGATTAACTTTAACTACATTATTGAACTTTATTCAAGTATTTCCTGATTTTACGTTTTCTTTTGTTTTTATTTTCTATAGGTTTCTACTCTAGTATTTGCCAAGTACACAGAGTAGAGGCAAACCTTTGACCACCTACGATCCAAAATTAAATAAGACTTTGAGGAGAATGAATAACCAAGAAGTACTAAACAATCAAATCAGAGAGGGTCTAGGTGATGGAGTTAAATTTCAACCTCCTGGGTTGTTAATGTGCACGCTCAGTTTCATGGTGGTAATATAATCAAAGATTCAGAAAGGGTGCAAAATCCGCCAACACCGAGGTTGCGTGATAACAACAGGGTTGACTTCAATACAGTTGAATTAGAAGGGCCCATTGTTCTTCCTCATTTACCTCCTGGGCATACGCTTGTGGTAACCACTAGTCTGATGCAAATGCTTACACCACGAGGGTTGTTTTCTGGTTTTGCATCGGAAGATCCACATAGTCACATGTCTAAACTGAGAAATGACTGCAAGAGATGTGTGGGTCGATCGAAATTGGATATGGATGTCATAGAATTGAGGGACTTTCCACTGTCTTTGACCGGTGATGCTGCGGTGTGGTTTGCTGAGCTTTCATATGATTCAATTCATACATCGGACCAATTGCATAAGGTGTTTATGGAAAAGTATTTCCCAGTGTCTAGGAAGATATATCACAAGGATAAACTGAATAATTTTGTAGCACTACCTAGAGAATCTGTGAGCAGTTCATGGGATAGATTCACTGCATTCATCAGAAGTGTTTCGAATCACCGATAGATGATGAGTTATTGATGGAGTACTTCTATAGAGGGCAGGGTGACAATGGAAAGGTTGTGCTAGATACTATTTCTGGAGTATCATATAGTGAGTGCACTTTTGATGAGATCTCTGAGAAACTGGAAAAGATTCCCCGGAATGATAAAAGATGGAGCACTAGAAAAGCTAATACTGGAAGAAGCCCGTTCGATGTTCAAGCTGCACCAGATAAATCTAATGATGACATTTGTGAGGAGATGGCTCAGATGAGGACATAACTTGGGTTGGTATTGAAGCATGTGAGTGGAAATGTAGTAAAAGAGAATGAGGTAAATTACCTAACTAGAACTCCAGCACCACCAATTGAGGAATGCTACTATGAGGAGGATGCGTATTTGGTAAATGATCAAACGAGGGGTTTCCGAACAACCGCCCAAGGTTCCAACTCGGATAATTGGTGCCAAGGTCAGAACTATGGAAACTACAATCGAGATGGAAACTATGTTCGGGATGGGAACTACAATTATGATAACAACTACAACCGGAACAACTATGGCAACAGAAATGAGAGACTTGGGCCCTATGTTCCACCTGAGAATAGGGAATCTGGTAGTAGAGTGGCTGGGATAATATGTCACACATTAAGGATATGATGCAGAATATCACGAAGAGGTTTGATGCGATTGATGAGAATGTGAAATGACTTGTCTGGAATAGGTCAAAAATTTGATGCCCATGTAGTATCGATCAAGCAACTTGAGCAGCAATTTAGTCAATTGTTCACTATTGTGAACCCACGTCAGCCTAGCACACTTCCTAGTAACACCATCCAGAATCCGAAGAATGATGGGCATTGTAGTGCAATCACTACTCAAGGAGGTAAACAGACCATTGATCCCCCTATGTCGTCTGAGGTTGAAATTGTGATAGTAAAACATGCAGACGAGGTTGAGGTTACTAGAGAGTCGAAAAATGCTACAGAGAAAGAAGTAGAGGTGACCCAAAAATTTGTTCCCATGCCTAGACCACCACCTCCTTCCCCACAGAGATTGGTGAATAAGACTGAAGAAGGAAACTACCACAGGTTCATAACTATGTTGAAACAGCTTTCCATCAATTTTCCATTGATAGAAGCTTTAGAGTAAATGCCTGGGTATGCAAAATTTATGAAAGATTTGGTGACCAAGAAGAGGGCAGCCAATTTTGAGAATGATGAGAGGTTGCAACATTGCAGTGTTATTGCTACTAGGTCACTTGTCTAAAAGAAAGGGGATCCTGGAGCTTTCACTATTCCTGTACCATCGGGATTTTTCACTTTGCAAAAGCTTTGTGTGATTTGGGTGCTAGCATCAATTTGATGTTGTTGTCTATTTATAAGCAGTTGGGTTTAGGGGCTCCAAAATCAACTGTGATGCATCTACTCATGGTTGATGATTGTGAAGCATCTACTAGGTCACTTGTCCAAAAGAAAAAGGATCCTGGAGCTTTCACTATTCCTGTACCATTGGGATTTAGCACTTTGCAAAAGCTTTGTGTGATTTGGGTGCTAGTATCAATTTGATGTCGTTGTCCATTTATAAGTAGTTGGGTTTAGGGGCCCCAAAATCGACTGTGATGCATATACTCATGGCTGATAGAACTATGAAGAAGCCCATTGGTGTTCTCCAAGATTTCCTTGTGAAAGTGGAGTCGTTCATGTTTCTGGTGGATTTTGTGATATTTGATTGTGAGGTTGATTCTGAGGTTCCCATCATCTTAGAGAGACCATTCCTTACTACTGGGCATGCCTTAATCAATATGGAGAGAGGGCAGATGAAGTTCTGACTGAATAATGAGGAGGTAACTTTTAATATATGTAGGTCTATGAAGCAGGAAATTGATCTCAAGTCGGTATCAGTGGTGAATCATAGTGTGGAGCGAGGTTCTGAAGTGTCTATTAAAGAGAGGTTGGGTGTTGATGCACTGGCAGTGGTAATGATGAATTTTGTTTGTGATGTTATTGAAGACTATGATGAATTAGTTGTCACACTTGATAGGTTTGAATTATGTTCCAAACCAAAAATATTGGAGTTAGATATGAAGAATCGCGACTCTCCACCTGCAAAACCATATGTGTAAGACCCTCCAAAATTGGAGCTCAAGGCTCTACGATCTGATTTGAGGTATGTATTCTTGGGGAAAGATGGTAATCATTGTTGTTGATTTGAGTGGGGAACAAGTAGAGGCATTGGTTTCTGTGTTGAAGAGGTTTAAGCGGGCTATTGGATGGACTATTGCGGACATTATTGAGATTCCTCCTGACATATGTTCTCATAAAATCCAACTCATGCTGGACAGAAAACCAAGTATTGAGCACCAAAGGAGACTTAATCCACCTATGCAAGAGGTAGTTAAAAAGGAAATCATCAAATGGTTGGATTTTGGAGTCATATACCCCATTGCAGATACTAGTTGGGTTTCTCATGTTCAGTATGTACCTAAAAAAAGTTGGGATTACTGTGGTTCCTAATGAGAAAAATGAGTTGGTCCCAATGAGGCTAGTGAGGGGATTGAGGGTATGCATGGACTACCGCAAGCTAAATGCCTGCACAGAAAAAAGATCACTTCCCGATGCCGTTCATGGAACAGATGTTGGATCCTCTTACTGGTAAGGGTTGGTATTGCTTTCTAGATGGGTATTCAGGCAACAATCAAATCTCCATAGCTTCGAAAGATTAAGAGAAAACTGCTTTCACTTGTCCATATGGGACTTTCACCTTCAAAAGGATGCCATTTGGGTTGTGTAATGCTCTAGCGACTTTTTGAAGGTGCATGATGTCGATATTTCAGATATGGTGGAGGACACGATTGAGGTATTTATGGATGATTTCTCTGTGGTAGGTGACTCATTTGATGATTTTCTGATGCATCTACCCGAGGTAATGAAATGATGTGAAGAGTGCAATCTTGTGCTCAATTGGGAAAAGTGCCACTTCATGGTGAAAGATGGTATAGTTCTTAGTCATCAGATTTCTGAGAAAGCTATTGAGGTTGACAGAGCCAAAGTTGAGGTAATAGAAAAACTTCCACCACATATCTCTATTAAAGGAGTTAGAAGTTTTCTTAGGCATGCAGGTTTCTACTAGAGGCTTATCATAGATTTCTCTAAAATTGCACACCCATTATGCAAAATACTTGAAAATGAGTGTAAGTTTGATTTTGATGATGCATGTCTGAGAGCATTTTTGAGAGTTGAAAGCAAGGATAGTATCAGAACCTATCATTATTTCACCGGATTAGGGGCAACTGTTTGAAGTGATGTGTGATGTGAGTAGGGTGGTGCTTGGTGTGGTATTGGGATAGAGGCGAGAGAAGATTCTTCATCCGATTTACCATGCCTGCAAAGCTCTGAATGTGGCTCAAAAGAACTATACTGTGACTGAATAGGAACTCCTTGATGTGGCTTTCGCATTCGAGAAATTTCGATCCTACTTACTTGGTACTAACGTCACCTTGCATACTCACCATTCTGCATTGAGGTATTCAATGGCTAAAAAGGATGCAAAATGGAGGTTGATTAGATGGGTATTGTTGCTGCAAGAGTTCGATTTTTGAGGTGAAGGAAAAAAATGGGATAGAAAATCAGGTTGCCGACCATTTGTCTAGATTAGAGGAGAAAATTATGCTCAAGTTAGGAGATGGGGCTGAATTTAATGATGCATTCCCAGACGAACATGTATTGGTTGCTTCTTATGATGTTATTACTTGGTTCACAGATTTTGCTACTTAATTGGCAAACAATTTGTTTCTATCGGATTTGTCATTTCACCAAAGGAAAAACTTTATGCATGATTTGAAGAAGTTCTTTTGGGATGAGCCTTACTTGTTTCATATTTGTGCTGATGGGATTATTCATCAATGTGTGCGTGAGGTTGAGATAATGAGTATACTAGAGGCATGTCATTCATCGCTTGTTGATTGGCACTATAGTGATATTTGGACTGCTCATAAAATCTTGCAGTGTGGGCATTACTGGCCTACCATCCACCAAGATGCTCATGATTTCGCCAAGTCTTGTGACCATTGCCAAAGATAATGAGGAATTTCAAAGAAGCAAGAGGTACCTATGAATTCGATATTGGTGATTGAGTTATTTGCTATTTGGGGCCTTGAATTCATGGGTCCATTTGTAAATTCACATGGGATGAAGTATATTTTTGTTGCGGTTGACTATGTATCGAAATGGGTGGAAGTAATTGCGCTTTCAAAAAATGAGGGAAAGAGTGTCACCGCATTCCTGAAAAAGAGTATCTTCTCCAGATTTGGTACACCTAGGGCGATTTTCAGCGATAAAGGTTCTCACTTTTGTAATAAGTTGTTCAAGGTGTTGCTTCATAAATATGGAGTTCTTCACAATGTAGGTACTCCTTACCATCCGCAGTCTAGTGGGCAAGTTGAGGTGTCCAACAGAGAGATA
This sequence comes from Solanum acaule, assembly GCA_036250505.1. Classification (NCBI taxonomy): domain Eukaryota; kingdom Viridiplantae; phylum Streptophyta; class Magnoliopsida; order Solanales; family Solanaceae; genus Solanum; species Solanum acaule. Next base: position 35,820 of record JAJOOR010008199.1, on the reverse strand, counting down.
AAGAAAATCCTTGCAAAGACTATGATTGCCAACAAAACAAATTGGTCAAGAAGGCGTGATGATGCTCTATGGGCCTATCGCACCGCATTCAAAACTCCTAGTGGTATGTCCCTCTACCAACTTGTATATGGGAAGTCATGTCATTTGCCTGTAGATCTAAAGCATAAAGCAACGTGGGCGCTAAATAATTTAAATCTGATTTGGGCGCCGCATCGAGTCAAAGGCTAATGGATATGAATGAACTTGATGAGTTTCTCCTAAAAGCATATGCAAGTTTAGCCCTGTATAAAGAGAAGATGAAAAAGTACCATGATGAAAAGATTGAAAAGCGTGAATTTGTTGTTTGTAATCTGGTTCTCTTATTCAACTCATGGTTGAGGCTATTTCCTGGCAAACTCAAATCCAAGTGGACTGGGCCATTCAGAGTCACTCAAGTATTTCCACATGGGGCGGTCGAGCTCGAGAATAAGGAAGGAACAAGGTCCAAAGTGAATGTGCAGAGGATCAAGGTCTACATGGGAAATCGGAGAGTGTGCAAGAAGTGATTGAGGCCAATTATCTTGATGATGTCTGAGTAATCAAGGTGTCTGCGTTATGCCACAAAGTTAAATCAAGCTCTGCTTGGGAGGATACCCAAGATGTATAATCTAGCCAATGATAGGTTTTTCTTTTCGATATAGGAGTTTTCTTCTTTCTTTTTGATTTTTGTAGCTCTTTAAATAGGCGTTTATTTTTATGTTGTAGTGTTGGCTAGATATAGAATAGTGTCCGTGTCTAAAAAATGTCCAGAAAATGTAAAAAAAAATGTCCTAATGGTTGCTCTATGTGCAGGGACGAAAATGCGAAATCTGCAGAAAATAGTTGTGCAGAGGTCTACGGGCTCCATCGACGGTCTGTTTGTCAATCCATGGACCGTGGATGGCGTCCGTAGATCCTAGGTAAGTTTTTTAATTTTCTAAATGTTAGAGTGACCTATGGACCAGACCTACGATCCGTAGGTTGACCTAGTGGCCTACAGACCAGACCTATGATTCGTAGGATGACGCACGGACCACCGACGGGGTCTCGTGGATCCAACCTAAGGTTCTGCCTAACCCGACCCGGACCCCTATTTTATAAAACCATCCCCCACTTCCAAAATTCCCTCCCAACCATTTTTCAACACTCCATATACCCATAATCATACATAAATCCCCCAAATCACTCCAAAATCTCCTATATCAATCCTCCATCTCCCAGATCTCCTTTCTCTCCCCCTAATCACTTCCATCTTCTTATCCAAGCAATTTCATGATACAGGTTCGGTGTCCACGTTGTTCTAGGAGTTTTTGCAGTCGATCACACAATCACTATTGTTGATTACTTGTAAAGTAAGTTGATTTCTCCCAAACTTTGAACATTTCATAGTTTCATATTGAAATAACAACAATGAACTTGACTTTGGGTTGTAAATCCAATGTTTGAATGATGAATTGCAGTTAGAAACACCCTTGGAATGACCATATGTGAATGTGTAAGTAAAATCAAACAAATATGTAGGTTGTTAGGTCTAATATAAATTAACTTAGGGTTTCATTCTTTTGACTGTGTTAAAAGTTAAATCGTATGTAAATTGGAACCCTTAGGATGATGTACTACGGAATAATGTGTTGAAATGTATGTTTAGACTTAAATTGAGTCACTACTTAATGAAATTGTGCATTGACTCAACATTGTGGAGAACCTGGCACAGAACTGACCCACGACCTCAACCCACAGGCCGTTAGTCAGCGTACGGATCGTAGGTTTAAGCCCGTGGACCAGTAGCACACATAAAAATTACTTAATTATAGAACCACGGTGTGGACTACGATGTGTCGTTCCATCGATGGACCATTTTGCACATCCGTGGTTCCACCATCTGAGACCCAAAAATGGGAATTCTAACATACAGAGGGGACTAACAGACCTTCATTCCATCGACAGACCGTAGGTGCCTATCTCGGGTCAACAATTCAGCTACTGTCCAAAAAAAAAATTCGTTTTTGTTTGGGTCCGATTCTTGTTCTAAAATTCTTCCATTTGTTTTATTGCCTTGTTTTGGTACTAATAAGCTTCCACAGGTACCATGGCTCCAAAGCAAGCTCCTACTTATGCACGAGGGGGCAAGTCCAAATCAGTTGGTCCCTTATTTCGGCTAATTGATGAGGAGAGCGACCAAGAGTATGTTTCACCCACCACCAGAGGTTCCCCCACTTTACCACGGATAGCTAGAAGATAGTCCCATCAGGTGGTATGTACCACTGATGAGGCCACTGCCCCCAGTCTAAGGAGGGGGCCACAAAGGTTTGAGAGAAACAGTCGTAGTCAGCCTCACAGTCCAACTATAGCACAAGTGGCAACACTAATTCTTCCTATGAGGTCGATAGCTCAGGCGATATCCCGGTGTCCACTGAGCCTGACCCTACGGCTGATGAGACGAACATATGGTGCGTTGCGGGCCAGTTTCAGTTGTATGATAATAACACTATGTTGAACGAACACTAGAGGATGATTAGGACCATTACTGAGCAGCGCAGAGTCCTTACAGACATCCTCCATACTGCACCAACTATTGAGGAGCTCTTCAAGAGACACAGATTTGAGTGGATGGCACGGAGCCTCGGGACCTACAGTGTTGAGATGACCATAGAGTTTTATGCCTCCTATGGTACCACCGTTTGGAATTCGATTTCTAAAAGGGCCAAGCACGCAGCTCAGTCTCCACTTCAGTCCACTTCGGTACGGGGTTCCCACTCGACATCTCTGAGGCCACAATTTTTCGGTTTATATATGGCCCATCCCACACTCTGCCTATTAATACGGTAGAAAATGACTACATGATGGGCATTATCCAAAGCGGGTCTTTCCAGAGAGATGCTGAGTAGAGGGAGACACTTTTGAGGTGGCTGGCACGACATATTGCTGCAGATAGGGAGCGTAGTGAGTGGGTTCGTACTCCTAGCCTGGGTATTAGGAAGGCTATAGTAAGCTTCGCTGCATAATTATTCTGGTTGTTGGTTCGGAATAGACTATCCCCTACTGAGGCAAATAATGTGGTTACACGAGACCAGGCCGTGATGCTGACAACTATTATGGTGGGTTAGGAGATTGATCTTACCCACATTCTGATCGCAGAGATCCATGATAGGTCCTTCAAGACCACCACCACCCTGCCTCTCCCGTGTCTGATTTTCCAGCTCTGCAGGGATGCTTCTATTCTTGTTTGACATTGTGACCTGTTTCTTGATATGACCAAGACCCTGGACATCGACCTCATTCGTGACGATGCCAACCTTGTTGCACCTCGGAGAGAGCAACAGGTTGAGGTACCGCCTTTGGGTGATGATCCTGTTGCTGATGATGACTCTACTATTCCAGACCCCACTGATGCATAGGCTCCACCCTCCACTGCCACTAGCCAGGCCCCGAGCTTATCTTGAGCCACACCTTCTTAAGGGTCCACTCTCGTTTCTCTAGATTGAGTTCAGAAGCTGGAGACACAGAGGGCCACTTTGCTTCAGCGTAAGTGTAATGTCCAGGTTCCGTCATTATAGAAAAGCTAACGGGGAAATATTTTGGGTCAGAAAATGTTTTTGTAGTATCTTGAAATTTTCCAACCTAGTCCAAATTAGGATAAAATTGGAGTCATAAAGGTGTAGGGAAATCTGGTAAGAATCGGGTGAGTTAATTATAATTTTGATTGCATGAGTAGTTAGATAACTTGTTAAAGAACTCATACGACTTTACAGAATTGAATTCGGGTGAGTAGAACTCCCGGAATCGATCTTAGCGTAAAATGTATTTTTTGAGCGTCGTTGATTAGAGGTGTGTTGTGAAATGGGGGCCTTGGGATTTTTAGAATAGCTCATTGGTTCTTGCAAGCCGCCTTTGCGGGGGTTTTTGCCGCTCTGCCGAGACCGCTACAGTGGGGTGAAGGCCGTTGTGGTGGGCTCGACGCTACTTAAGGTCGTTAATAAACCCCTAAATGAACCTTATTTGGCACTTTTCAATTTTTTGAGCTAAGGAATGAACCCCATGCGACTCCTACTCATTTTTCACCATTCATGAGGCTAAAGGTAAGCTTTTCACTCCCCGAATCCATTTTTCGATCCGTAGAACGTAATATGATGGGTAAATATTGATGGGGGAGGGTTTTGATATAGATTCTATGATGGAAACAACCCTAATTTGGATAATTATGATTATTGGTTTGATATATGGTTCATAGAATTGTTAGTAATTCAGGTAATTCGTGATTGTATATTGATTCTCGTATTATATTGATTGTTTGTAGACAAAGAACAAGCGGAACGAATCCGGAAAGGGGAGGATCAAGTTTCTTAGGGTTTCAAGATTGTTTTGAATTAGGTGATGGTTGTGATTCTATGATTGTGTGATGTATGTTTTTTGTTCTTGATTCATTGTGGTACATGTATGTATAAGAATGTTGTATCATTGATTACACTTGTTGTAAATTAGATGGATGAATTATGATTGCCATGAAATCATGACTTAAATGTATGATCTTGAAGATATACTTGTGATTGTGATTGTGGTGTGTTTGGATGGATCGGTTGCACGTTCCGGCAGAACTAACTTGGATCAGTTGCCACTTTCCAACTTAAATATGGGATCGGCTGCCACGTTCCAGCATAATTATGGGATGGGGTACCACGTTCCAGTATGCTAACTATTTGGGTTTGGGTTCCTAGAGAGGACCAATGATTTGATATAAAATGTGATGTTGCTCATAGTTGTATATGTTGATATACATGCATGTGATTATAATGTTGTCTTAACATGCTTATGTTGCACTTAGTGAGATAGTTGTGTGATCCTACCAGTACGTGGTGGTTGTGTACTGATACTGCACTTGCTCTTATTTTTGTTGAGTACAGGGCATCTTCAAGCGGCTATTGGCAGACCTCGCTTAGAAGATCAGTGATCATCACTTCGAATTCAAGGGTGAGCCAATTCTTCCGGGCTGCCATGGGATTCTCTTACGTCAATGTCCACCATTTTTGGACATAGACATTTGTTCTAGTTAGTTGATTATTTTATTAGTTTGGGGTTGTATCCCTTCTTGTTTAGACTTGGTTCATTGTTAGATGTTTGGTACATTAACATTTAGGTTCTAGGTTATTTCTTCCGCATTGTTAGTTGTTAGATCATTTGTTGAAGTTTATGGGAACTTCAGTTTTTAGCTATTATTTTTGTTTTCGTATACTTATATTGTCACGACCCGGGAGTACCCCCTAGACGTAACATGGCGTACTTGACCCCGAAGTGGTCTCATACAAGCCTCTAGCATCATCATTACATAAGACATAGAAAATAATGTGTAAATTTAAAACTTTTACAATAGAAGTTCAAGTACACTTTTCATAAAAGAAAGTAATAGGAAATCTAGACTATGTCTCATACACCATCTAAAACATAGGAATACAAAGTTTGGGACTTAGCCCTTTACATCAATAAAAGTCTAAATATGAGAAGTACAATAGAAACTAGAAATAGCAAATCCCGTCCTCAAACTTGAAGATAAGCAATCTAAGTCTTCTTCAAAGGGAGAGTGAAAGTTACCTAGCCGGAACCTACACTCATTAAGATGTAGAAGAAAGAAGGGGTTAGCACATAATATGTACCATGTGTGTCAACATGCATAAAATCTTTAACTAAGATAAAAAGGACATTGAAAAGTATTGAAAAGTATGCCTTTGTCAAGTTTAGAAACAAGCATGCATTTACAATGTAAAATTCAAGCCACAATCACTCTTACACTCATTACATGATAATATCAACACCTTAGCAATCTCTAAGGAACACTTGTGCAAGGTATGGTTGGCATCCCATAATACCAACCCTACTAAGTACCCCCTTGAAGCTACCTTGGTCATGCTTAGCATCTTTAGACCTCAATATAATCATTAATTACCAATATAGAGATAGTCATGAGCATTACTTTGAATACAAGGATAGTCATTCATAACAACCAACCATTCAAGACATATGTATGCATTTGACTCTCATCACAATATAAATGAACTATCCTACAAAATCTTACTAAGTCTACTTGTGCAATGTGGAAGTGAAGTCCCATACCCCCATACCTACTAAGTAAACTCACCAAGAAGTCACAGCATAGTTCAAGCTCATTCCTTATCTTTCATTTAGGGAAGAATAGCCATAACCGACATAGACAATGTGAGCTACATGGAATCCGGTGTCATGTAACCCCACACTGAACGAAGGTGTCCTACTTGCCTAAGGTAGGACTAAATGTATTAGCGTCTAGGTGGATCCACAAGCTAAGTCCTATGTTGGCACATAGTTATGGGATATGGAGATTGCTTCTAGAAACCCGCCCTATTACATTGGTGGAGGGGCATTTATCTCATGAGTTCACTTTGGACGACTCTCCAATTGCACTGGAGGAAGGGCCTTTACCTCATGGATGCTAAACATTATTTCCCAAATTATACATGATTAAGTCTTGAATTGCATTTAAATGTGTGAAGGAATGCTCTATCATTCATTCAATACAATTCATCAAAGTAGCTCATAGATTCATTAAAGGTGAGAATGTACTTTCAACCTTAGAATCAACATTAGTGTGTGAGTAGGACTTTCACATTACATTCATAGTGTTTTCATGAGAAATAGACTTTCAATCAACACAATACATCATCATCATCCTAGATTATTCATGCATCATCAAGTATAAAGGTAAGAGAATAACAATACATTCAAAAATGCCATACTTTACACATTAGTCATAGGTGATTTACTTTCTAAGTGAATCAATAGGTTATACACAACTTTCATCAACATGTACAAACCCTAGCAATTTAACCTTCTTCAAGGTCATGAATCATATCTCACGAATACACCTAAAGATACTACAATAGGCATGGACAAAAAAAGATTCAATAACTAAATTCACATAGAACAATTCATAGTAATCAACTTGCATCAATACACCCATCACAATACTTGAAATTGGGGTCATGGGGGTGTTCATGGGTTCAAGGGGAATTTTACAATGAAAATCACCACTAAACATCAAATCATCCATAATATAATGCAATTAACATAATAAAATTGTTTTTAGGAAGAACCCATGGTTGGAATAGAAACCCTAGTTTTGAACAAGTTACCAAGTTCGAAATCAAGAGTTAAAGGGCTTCATCGAGAAAAGTGTTCCATGAATCAAAGTTCTCATACCTTAATTGATGTTTTACCACGAAATTGGAGTGAAAATCTTGGAGCTTGAACCCTAATCTTGAGCTTTTTCTTTGTTCTTCAATGTAATTTAGAGAGAGAATATTTTGAAAGGAAAGTGGGTTTGATTTGAGTTTGAGTTATGAGAGTTAAAAGACTTGTTTAATACTTTAATATACTTAATATAACTAATAATAACCGTTTTTACCCTTATTTAATGAATTAGTGATTTTACCAAACTACCCCCACATGGCCAACTTAAGGCAGTCCACCCAAGCCCTATCCACGAGTCCCCAACCATGGGGCGTGGTCTGAACCACGGATCGTACTGGTCACTCGTGGTTTTGGTCAGAGAGAGGTGGCTCGAGGTGTTGGTGAGGAGACTAAGTCTTAACTCATGACCCTTACACAGGGTGTGAGTCGGTCCACAGATCGTACTGCACGCTTATGGATTAGGACTGGGACATGGGTGTTTTGGGGCCTTTTTGAGGAAGCTAAGGCAGGACTCACAACTCCCATCTACAGGGCGTGAGTCAGTCCACGCCTCGTGGCCCATAGCTCGTGAATGATGATGTTTTTAACAGCTTTTAGAACAACCTCCTTGGCTCTCATCAAGGACCCTTGGGGGGTCCTTGTGGGAGCCATGCCTTGACGTTTAGGCACTAGAACCTTAGTACTAAGTTAGGGAAGCTATTTTAAGACTCTCACCTTATGTTGTAACTTCATTAGGCTACTAGACTACATGTTAGGCTAGCTTGGGTCATTAGATATACAGGGTGTTACATTATCTCCCCCTTTGGAACATTCGTCCCCGAATGATGACCAAGACATTAACAAAGTTAGAATTCTAAACCAACAACTCATGTTACAAGAAATATCAAAAATGTGCAAAACTAACAAATGCACCTTTCATAACTTGCACTATTCATAAAGGAGGAAACTTCGACTCCAATTCACAACATGGCCAAAGCAATACAAGAAAGTAGGAATTACTTCTACCAATTCAATATGCATGCAACTCATCAATTCACAGAAGCATGGGAGGAACTAACTTCTCCAAATTCAAGTAAGCTCAACACAACAATATAGAGCGAACATGTTATCTCATCAACACATAATTAAGAATGTTCATCATTTCATCTGATGGAGTCAAGATGCAATCATCTTACAAATTGCAAATCAACATGAGGAATATGTAAATCATGAAAAACTCAATACATACTAAACATGAATTCTCACAACATGCACAACATAGGGAAATCATGGAAAATCATACAACACACATGACTCCCAAAACACTAAACTTAAGAGGAACTATTTACCTAAGCTGGAATAGGAGTAGAAGGAAAAATATGAGGATAACGGGACTTCATATCGGCCTCCCATGTAACACCCTCAACTAAGTGATTCCTCCATAGAACCTTAAAGGAAGCTACCTCCTTATTTCTTAACTTTTTCACTTGCCAGTCCAAAATATCAATCGGGACTTTCTCATAAGAAAGGTTTTCATCAACTCCTAAAACCTCTAAAGGAAGGATGAAACCAGATCACCAATACACTTTTTGAGCATGGAAACATGAAACACCAGGTGAACCGGAGCCAACTCGTTTGGCGAATCCACCTCATAAGCAACTTTCCCAATACGCTTCAAAATTTGGTATGAGCCCACATACCGGGGACTAAGTTTCCCCTTCTTGCCAAACCTCATCACACCTTTCATAGGCAAGATTTTCAAGTAGACCCAATCACCAACCTCAAATTCAAGATGCTTTCTTCTATTATCGGCATAGGACTTTTGCCGACTTTGGGCCGTCTTCAACATTTCCCCAATGAGTCGAACATTTTTAATGGCATCATAAACTAGTTTGGGACCAATTAGAGAAAACTCACCTACCTCAAACCACCTAAACGGAGATTTACACCTTCTTCCATATAGTGTTTCAAACGAAGCCACGGCAATGCTAGAGTGGTAACTATTGTTGTAGGCAAATTCTATCAAAGAAAGATGATCGTCCCAATTACCCTTGAAATCAATTACACTCGCCCTCAACATGTCCTCTATGGTTTGAATAGTCCATTCCGCTTGACCATTTATTTGAGGGTGGAAGGCGGTACTAAGTTTAACATTGGTACCAAGTCCTTGTTAAAACACCTTCCAAAAATGTAAATTAAATTGAGTACCTCTATCCGATATGATGGACAAAGGAATCCCATGGAACTTCATTACCTCCTTGATGTACAACTTAGCATAGTCTTCTGCCGAAAAAGTAACCTTGACGGGAATGAAGTGGGCTGATTTCGTCATCCTATCAACAATGACCCAAATAGAATCATTTACCTTCGAGTATGAGGCAACCCCACAAAAAAATACATATTCACCTCCTCCCACTTCCAAGTGGGAATCTTTATATCTTGGAGCAAACCTCCCAGTTTCATGTGTTCTGCCTTGACTTGTTGACAATTCAAGCACTTGGACACAAAACCCATTATATCCTTCTTCATTCCATTCTACCAATAGACTTCCCGTAGGTCACGGTACATCTTAGTGGCTCCCAGATGAATAGAATATCGTGAACCATGAGCCTCTTCTAGAATTTTCTCTCTCAAACCATCAACATCTAGCACACACAACCTACATTGGTACCTAAGCACCCCATCTCCCCCTTGGGAGAAAACCTCAACGGACTTATTGAGAACCAACTCTTTCAATTCCATCAAAATAGGATCAAGATGTTGCTTAGAGTTCACATTAGCCATAAAGGATGATTCGGAACTATGATGAACCATGAATCCTCCCTTGGTGGAATCCACAAGTTGGACACCTAGACGGGCCAACCTATGCACATCATGAATCAATTCGTTCTTCTCATTTTATACATAAGCCACACTACCCATGGACATTCTACTTAAGGCATCCACAACTACATTGGCTTTTCCGGGGTGGTAAAGGACACTCATGTCACAATCCTTTAAAAGTTCTAACCACCTTCTTTGTCGGAGATTCAAATCTTTTTAGCTAAACACATATTGAAGACTCTTGTGGTCGGTAAACATATCTCCATGAACCCAATAAAGATTGTGTCTCCATATTTTCAAAGCAAACACCACCGCCGCGAGTTCAAGATCAAGTGTTGGATAATTCTTTTCATGTACCTTGATTTGCCTTGAAGCATAGGCAATAACTTTACCCCGTTGCATGAGGAAACATCCCGAACCCACTCGAGAAGAGTCACAATATACCACAAACCCATCGGTACCCTCCGGTAAGGTTAACACTGCAGCGGATGTGAGTCTATTATTCAATTCTTGGAAGCTTTTCTCACAAGCCTCCGACCACACAAACTTTGCTTTCTTTTGAGTTAAGGCCGTTAATGGAGAGGGAATAGAGGAAAAACCCTCAACAAACCTCCTATAGTAACCGGCCAAACCCAAAAAGCTTCTAATATTGATAGGAACTAAAGGTCTAGGACAACTCTTGACCACATCTGTCGTCTTAGGATCAACCTCTATACCCTTGCCCGACAAAATATGACTAAGGAAAGCAACCGACCTTAGCAAAAACTCACACTTGCTAAACTTAGCATATAGTTGGTGGTCTTTAAAGATTTGCAATACTATCCTCAAATGCTTCATATGATCACACTCACTCCTCGAATAGATCAAAATATCGTCAATAAAGACAATCACAAACGAATCAAGATATTGCCTAATTACCCTATTCATTAGATCCATGAACGCCGCCGAGGCATTTGTTAGACCAAAAGACATGACTAGGAATTCATAGTGGCCATATCTTGTTCGGAAGGCCGTCTTAGGAATGTCCACCTCTCTCACCTTAAGTTGGTGGTAGCCCGACCTTAAGTCAATCTTCGAAAAGTAACTCTCCCCTTGGAGTTGGTCCAACAAATCATCAATTCTAGGGAGAGGGTACTTATTCTTTATAGTGACCTTGTTTAATTGGCGATAATCAATACACATCCTAAGGGACCCATCTTTCTTTTTCACAAATAATACCGAAGCACCCCATGGAGATATGCTTGGTTGAATGAAACCCTTGTCTAGCAAATCTTTGAGTTGTGCCTTTAATTGTTTTAATTCAGTTGGAGCCATCTGGTAAGGGGGAATTGAAACATGCATAAATTCCTCAAATATGATATAAAGGACATTTATTTGAAAAGTATGTTGTTGTCAAGTTTAGAAACCAACATGCATTTACAATGTACAATACAAGCTATAATCACACTTACACTCATTACATGATAATATCAATACCTAAGCAATCTCTAAGGAACACTTGTGTAAAGTACGGTTGCCATGCCATAATACCAACCCTACTAAGTACCCCCTTGAAGCTACCTTGGTCATGCTTAGCATCTTTAGACCTCATTATAATCATTAGCCACCAATACGGACATAGTCATGAACATTACTTTGAATACAAGGATAGTCATTCATAACAACCAACCAATCAAGACATATGTATTCATTTCAATCTCATCATAATAAAAAGGATGAATTGGATCCTACAAGATCCTACTAAGTCTACTTGTGCAATGTGGAAGTGAATTCCCATACCCCCACTCCTACTAAGTAAACTCACCAAAAAGTCATGGTATAGTTCAAGTTTCATTCCTTATCTTTCATTTAGGGAAGAATAGCCATAACCAACATAGACCATGTGAGCTACTTAGAATCCGGTGTCGTGTAACCCCACACCGAAAGAAGGTGTCCTACTTGCCTAAGGTAGGTCTAAATGTATTAGCGTCTAGGTGGATCCACTATCTAAGTCCTATGTTGGCACATAGTTATGGGATAGGGAGATTGCTTCTAGAAACCCGCCCGATAGCATTGGCGGAGGGGATTCCATCTCATGAGTTCACTTTGGATGACCCTCCCTATTGGACTAGCGGAAGGGCCTTTACCTCATTGTCCATATGCACTCGGTGCTAAGCATTATTTCCTAAATTATACATGATTAAGTCTTGATTTACTTTTACATGTGTGAAGGAATGCTCTATCCTTCATTCAATACAATTTATCAAAGTAGCTCATAGATTCATTAAGGGTGAGAATGTACTTTCAACCTTAGAATCAACATTAGTGTGTGAGTAGGACTTTCACATTACATTCATAGTGTTTTCATGAGAAATAGACTTTCAATCAACACAATACATCATCATCATCCTAGATTATTCATAAATCATCAAGTATAAAGGTAAGAGAATAACAATACATTCACAATACCATACTTTACACATTAGTCATAGGTGATTTACTTTCTAAGTGAATCAATAGGTTATACACAACTTTCATCAACATGTACAAACCCTAGCAATTTACCCCTTTTCAAGGTCATGAATCTTGTCTCATGACTACACCTAAAGATACTACAATAGGCATGAACAATACAAGATTTAATAACTAAATTCACATAGAACAATTCATAGTAATCATCTTGCATCAATACACCCATCACAATACTTGAAATTGGGGTCATGGAGGGTGTTCATGGGTTCAAGCAGAATTTTACAATGAAAATCACCATTAAACATCAAATCATCCATAATATAATGCAATTAACATAATAAAATCATTTTTAGGACGGGCCCATGGTTGGAATAGAAACCCTAGTTTTTGAACAAGTTACCAATTTAGAAATCAAGAGTTGAAGGGTTTCATGGAGAAAAGTATTCCATGAATCAAAGTCCCCATACCTTAATTGATGTTTTCCCATGAAATTGAAGTGAAAATCTTGGAGCTTGAACCCTAATCTTGAGCTTCTTCTTTGTTCTTCAATGAAGTTTAGAGAGAGAATATTTTGAGAGGGAAGTGGGTTTGATTTGAGTTGGTGAGTTATGAGAGTTAAAAGACTTGCTTAATACTTTAAAAATACTTTAATATACTTGATATAACTAATAATAACCGGTTTTAATCTTATTTAATTAATTAGTGATTTTACCAAACTACCCCCACATGGCCGACTTAAGGCAGTCCACCCAAGCCCCATCCACTAGTCCCCGACCACGGGGCATGGTCTGAACCACGGACCGGACTTGTCACTTATGGTTTGGGTCAGAGTAGGGTGGCTCGGGGTGTTTCTGAGGAGACTAAGTCTAAAGTCACGAGGCCCTTACACGGGGTGTGAGTCGGTCCATAGACCGTACTGCACACTTGTGGATTGGGACTGGGACATGGGAGTTTTGGGGCCTTTTTGAGGAGGCTAAGGCAGGACTGACGACTCCCATCTACGGGGCGTGAGTCATTCCACGCCTTGTGGTCCATAGTTCCTGAATGATGTTGTTTTTAACAGCCTTTAGAGCAGCCCCCTCGACTGTCATCAAGGACCCTTGGGGGGTTCCTTGTGGGAGCCATGCCTTGACGTTTAGGCACTAGGACCTTAGTACTAAGTTAGGGAAGTTATTTTAAGACTCTCACCTTTCGTTTTAACTTCATTAGGCTACTAGACTACACGTTAGGCTTTAGCTTAGGTCATTAGATATACGAGGTGTTACATAAATGCCTTAGTTTTTAGATTAGTTGCTTGGTTGAGGTTGTAGTAGTGGTTCTCCCACTGGATTGTTAGTGTGGGTTCCAATCACGATAGTCTGGGTCGTGACAAAGTTGGTATCAGAGGTTAGATTCATTGATCTCGATGTACCAAAACGAGTCTAGTAGAGTCTCACAGAATGGTACGAGGACGCCTTTACTTTTCTTTGAGAGGCTATAGGACTTTAGTAAATCTCTCTATTTTATCTGGTCTTTTTTTGTGCTATAACTTGATTCCAATTGGTATCTGTCGATTCGAATTGGTATCAACCTCCTTCACTATTCTATCCGCAGATGGTTATTACTAGGTATAACGGATTAAGGCCCGTAACTCCCATCAATGCTCCAGTTGAGGAATCTGTAGCGAGAGGTCACGGTCGAGGCAGTGGTAGAGGAAGAGCTAGGGGTAAAGGTCATGGAAGAGTAGCGCCTCCTAGAGATGAGGTATCGGTTGTGAATGCTCTTGTGAATGAGAACCCTCATGTGCATTAAGAAGAGATAGAGGAGGATGCTGATGTTGAGAATGTTGAGGAGGTTGGATAAGAGGAAGAGGTGTAGGCTAAGACTACAGGTATTCCTCCCATCGATTTAGTATTAGCTTAACAAATCATGTCATTTTTTAAAGGGTTGGTTGGTCAGTGCTTCCTTCTGCTCAAGCTCCCACCAATCCCCCTATTGCTATCACTACACCCAAGGTGGGTGGAAACGTAGGTACTAATGCTTTCTTCCGTCCTTTGTTGGGTTTTGTTATGACTGGTAAGGAGCATGACATGTTGACTAAGTTTCTAAAGCTTATGCCTCCTATGCTTCTTGGTTCTGAGAGTGAGGATACGTATGAGTTCATTCTGGATTGCTATGAGAGGCTTTATAAATTAGGTATTGTTTATCAACATGGGGTTGAGTTTGTGTCCTTCCAACTTCAAGGTGAGGCCAAGTAGTGGTGGAGAGCTTATATAGAATGCAGATCTTCTACTTTACCTTCACTTACTTGGACCCAATTTCATGCTCTGTTTCTAGAAAAGTATGTGCCTAGAACTTTGAGAGATCCTAAGAAAGATGAATTTATGGCTTTAGAGAAAGGTGGTATGTTTTTGGCTACTTATGAGGTCAAGTTCCATGCTTTGTCAAGATATGCTACTCAATTGGTGACTACTAAGGAGGAGAGGATCCGCTTATTTATTAGGGGGTTGAATTCTGAGTTGCAAGTATTATATGTTCGTATGACTTCTGCGGGGAGGAGCTTTAATGAGGTAACATATTATGTTAAGAAAGTGGAAGGGGTGAGGCGTGACGGTCAGGCTAAGGCATTGGCAAAAAGGGCTAAGAACTCGGGAAACTTTCAAGGTTCTTATTCCAGAGGTTCAGGGAGGCCAACACTGGCAGGCAAGTCAATTTAGTCCGCTATGCCCGCCTCTACAGGTAACTACTCGGGAACTCCATCTTGTAATTTTCAAGATAGTCAGGGAGTCGTGCCTTCGACGGGCGACAAACCATATTTTAAACGTACTTGGTACAATTATGGAGAACCTAGGCATATGAGGAGAGATTGTCCCTATCCGTGTGTGTTTAATTATGTGCAGCAGGCTTCGAGAGCAATGGTACCCACGGGAAATGGTAATAATGGTAGAGGACGTCCACAAGGTGGGCGAGGAGGTAATCATCAAGGCCGTGGAGGTAGAGGAAATGGTAATGGTAATGGAGGTAGGGGTAACGTGCAACCAGGCAGGGAAGTGGCTCGTCATGATGATAGGGCTCAATGTTATGCTTTTTCGGGCAAGAAAGAGGCGGAGGCGTCTGATGTGGTGATCACATGTACTATTCTTATCTGTGATCGGATGGCTAATGTGTTGTTTGATCCAGGTTCTACTTATTCATATGTATCTGTGAGATTTGCCTCACATTTTGATATAATTTGCGATATTATTGATGCCCCTATTCGTGTTTCTACCCTAGTTGGAGAGTAAGTCATAGTTACCCATGTCTATCGTGCTTGTCCTTTTTTGTTTATGGGATTTAAGACTTGGGTTGATTTAGTGATTTAGGATATGATTGACTTTTACATAATCTTACGTATGACTTGGTTGTCCCTCTATTATGTTGTGTTTAATTATAATATTAAGTTTGTAACTCTAGAAATTCCGAGAAGGGAAAAATTATAGTGGGAAGGGGTGTACAAGCTAAGATTATATCCTCCATTCGGGCTAGTAAACTGGTAGAGTAGGATTGTTTGGCTTATTTGGCTCATATTAGGGATGTTGAGATTGAGGCTCCATCCATTGAGTCTATTCATGTGGTGTCTGAATTTAGTGAAGTGTTTCCTAATGATTTACCTGGTATGCCTCCAGATAGAGATATAGATTTTTGCATTGATTTAGAGCCTGGTACGCGCCCCATTTATATCCCTCCATATCGCATGTCTCCGACAAAATTAAGAGAGCTTAAGGCTCAAATCCAAGAGCTTCTTGATAAGGGATTTATCCACCCTAGTACTTCTCCATGGGGTGCTCTAGTTTTGTTTGTTAAGAAGAATGATGGTAGTATGATAATGTGTATAGATTACCGGCAATTGAATAGGGTCACTATTCAAAATAAGTACCATTTGCCTCGAATAGATGATCACTTTGACCAATTGCAAGGGGCAGCGGTTTTCTCTAAGATTAATCTAAGATCTGGTTACCATCAATTAAAAATTAGGCTTGAGGATGTGCCCAAGATGGCGTTTAGAACTCGCTATGGGCACTATGAGTTTTTGGTAATGTCTTTTGGTTTGACCAATGCACCAACAACTTTCATGAGTTTATTGAATGAGATGTTCAATCCATTTCTTGATTCTTTTGTCATAGTCTATATTGTTAATATATTGGTTTATTCGAAAAGTGAGGAAGAGCATGCCGACTATCTTCATATTGTTTTGGGTATTCTTGGGAAGAAAAGATTGTATGCTAAATTTTCTAAGTGCAAATTTTGGTTGACTTTGGTCAAATTTTTCGGACATGAAGTTTCAAAAGAAGGGGTAATGGTAGATCTTCAAAAGATTGAGGCGGTTAAGAACTGGATTCGGCTTAGCTCTGTGATGAAAGTTAGGAGTTTTGTGGGGCATTCTAGCTACTATCGTTGATTTGTGAAGAACTTTGCTTCTATTGCCACTCACTTGACTAATTTGACCAAAAATGAAATACCATTTGAATTGACAAAAAAATGTGAGGAGATCTTTCAAAAGCACAAGACTCTCTTGACCACCGCACCTATTCTAGCATTATCGGTTGAAGGTAAAGATTTTATTGTTTTTGTGATGCTTCACATTCTAATTTGGGTGTTGTGTTGATGTAGGATAAGAATGTTATAGCTTATGTCTCGCGTCAATTTAAGGTACATGAGAGGAATTATCCAACACATGATTTAGAGTTGGCAGGGGTAGTGTTTGCTCTTAAGATCTGGAACACATTACCTCTATGGTGTTAAATGTAAGGTGTTTACTGATCATCGTAGATTGCAGCATGTGTTCACTCAAAAGGATCTGAATTTGAGACAATGAAGGTGGATGAAGTTACTTAAAGATTATGATGTGACCATTCAATACCATCCGGGCAAGGCTAATGTGGTGGCAGACACTTTGAGTTGAAAAGCGGTGAGTATGGGTAGTTTAGCTGCTTAAGTGTAACCAAGCGACCTTTGGCTAAAGAAATTTAGACCTTGGAGTCTAAATTCATGCAATTGGGCATCTCAGAACGAGGTGGGGTGTTAGCTTGTATTGAAGTAAGGGCCACATTCATTGATGAAATCAAGGCCAAACAATTTGAAGATGAAAATTTGGAGGAGCTTAGAAAGAAGACTGTGATTGGTAAGGCACAAGAGACCACTATTGATGCAAAAGGTGTACTTAGTTTCAAAGGAAGAATTTGTG
The DNA here is from genome assembly GCA_036250505.1 of Solanum acaule. Lineage (NCBI taxonomy): Eukaryota > Viridiplantae > Streptophyta > Magnoliopsida > Solanales > Solanaceae > Solanum > Solanum acaule. The sequence continues at coordinate 18,128 of JAJOOR010008199.1, read as the reverse complement.
TTCTTCGAGTTGAGGATTTGATTCAAAAGTTGTTGATAGAGTCCCATGGCTAGCGATATTCTATTCATCCGGGTGTGACCAAGTGTACCAAGATTTGAAGCGAATTTATTTGTGACCGGGCATGAAGAAGGATATAGTGGAGTTCATGGCTAAGTGTCAAAATTGTCAACAAGTGAAGTATGAACATCAAAGGCCTGCAGATGTGCTTCAAAGAATGCCAATTCCGGAATGGAAGTGGGAAAGAATAGCCATGGATTTTGTGGTTGGTCTGCCCAAGACTTTGGGGAAGTTTGATTCTATTTGGGTAGTGCTTGATAAATTGACTAAGTCAGCCCACTTTATTCCAGTAAGAATAGCTTATAATGTTGAACAATTGGCTAAAGTTTTTGTGAAAGAGATAGTGAGGTTGCATGGGGTGCCCTTTTCTATCATCTCAGACCGTGGTACCCAATTCACATCCAAGTTTTGGAGGAAATTGCATGATGAATTGGGCACACAACTCACTTTTAGTAAATCCTTTCATCCACAGATGGATGGACAATCGGAGAGGACTATTCATGTATTGGAAGACATGTTGAGGGGATGTGTGATTGATTTTGGAGGGTATTAGGATAAATTCTTACCTTTGTGTGAATTCTCTTATAACAATAGTTATCACTCTAGTATTGATATGGCACCATTCGAGCCACTCTTTAGGGGATGTAGATCACCCATAGGATGGTTTGAGGCTGGAGATGTGAAACCATTGGGGGTTGATTTAGTGAAGGATGCTCAAGATAAGGTGAGGAGTATTCAAGCTAAGCTTCTAGCAGCCCGAAGTAGACAAAAGAAGTATGCAGATCATAAAGTAAGAGACATGGCGTTTCAATTCGGTGAAAATGTTCTTCTTAAGGTATCACCCATGAAAGGGGTGATGAGATTTGGTAAGAAAGGTAAGTTAAGTCCTAGATACATTGGTCCATTTGAGGTTCTTGAATGTGTGGGGCCGGTAGCGTATAGATTTGCTTTCCCTCCTAATCTATCGAGTGTTCATCCGGTATTTCATGTATCCATGTTGAAGAGGTTTCATGCTGACGGGGATTATATGATTAAGTGGGACTCAATATTGTTAGACAAGGATCTCCAATATGAGGAGGAACCGATTGCAATTCTTGATCATGATGTGTGCAAGTTGAGGACCAATGAGATTAAGTCCGTAAAATTTTAATGGAAGCATCATCCAGTTGAGGAAGCTACTTTGGAAACCGAGAGAGACATGCTAGACAAGTATCCCTAATTGTTCGTCGAATCAAGTACTACTTCATTCCTTCCTTCGCCTATTTTCCTAAGTTTATCACTCGGGGATGAGTGATGGGTGAATTTGTATCTATTGTAACGACCGCTTTCTGTCGTTATAGAAAAGCCAATGGGGAAAATTTTTGGGTTGGAAAACTTTTTCGTAGTATCTTGAAATTTCTCAACCTATTCCAGATTTGGACGAAATCGGAGTCATAAAGGTGTAGGGAAATCTGGTAATAATTGGGTGAGTTAATTATGAATTTTATCGCATGAGTAGTTAGATAACTCGTTAAATAACTCGTACGACTTTACAGAATTGAATTCAGGTGAGTAGAACTCCCGAAATCGATCTTAGCATAAAGGGTATTTTCTGAGCGTTGTTGGTTAGAGGTGTGTTGTGAAATGGGGGTCTTGAAATTTTTGAAATAGCTTACTGGTTCGTGTAAACAGTCTTGACAGGGGGTTTTGCCGCTCTGGCAGGGCCGCTACAGCAGGGTGAGGCCTGATGTGGCGGGCTCGACGTGACTTAAGGTCGTTAATAAACCCCTAAACAACCTTATTTGTCACTATTTGATTTTTTGAGCTATGGAACGAACCCGAGGTGACTCCTACTCGTTTTTCACCATTCCTGAGGCTAAAGGTAAGCTTTTCACTCCCCGAATCCATTTTTTTATCCATAAAATGTAATAGAATGGGTAAATATTGATGGGGGGGGGGGATTTTGATATAGATTCTATGGTGGAAATAACCCTAATTTGGATAATCCAGAAAGGGAAGGATCAAGTTTCTTATGGTTTCAAGCTTGTTACGAGGTAGGTAATTGTTGTGATTCTATGATTGTGTGATGTATGTTTGTTCTTGCTTTATTATGGTACATGTATGTATATGAATTTTTCATCATTGATCACACTTGTTGTAAGTGAGATGGATGAATTATGATTGCAATGAAATCATGACTGAAATGTATGCTCTTGAAGATATACTTGTAATTGTGATTGTGGTGTGTTTGAATGGATCGGTTGCCACATTCCGGCATAACTAACTAGGATCGGTTACCACGTTCCAACATAATTATGGGATCGCATACCACGTTCCGGTATGGTAACTGTTTGGGTTTGGGTTCCATGAGATGACCACTGATTTGATATAAAATGTGAAGTTGCTCATTGTTGTATATGTTAATATGCATGCATATGATTATAATGTTGTCTTCACTTGCTTATGTTGCACTTAGTGGGATAGCTGTGTGATCCTACCAGTACACGGTGGTTGTTTACTGATACTACACTTTCTCTTATTTTTGTTGAGTATAGGGCATCTTCAAGCGGCTATTGGCAGACCTTACTTAGAAGATCAGCTATTGTCGCTTCGAATTCAAGGGTGAGCCAATTCTTCAGGGCTACCATGGGATTCTCTTTCGTCTATGTCCACCATTTCCGGACTTAGACATTTATTCTAGTTAGTTGATTAGTTTATTAGTTTGGGGTTGTATCCCTTCTTGTTTAGACTTGGTTCATTGTTCGATGTTTTGGTATATTGACTTTCAGGTTCTAGGTAATTTCTTTCGCATTGTTAGTTGTTAAATCTTTTGTTGAAGTTTATGGGAACTTCAGTTTTTAGCTATTATTTTCATTTCCGTATACTTAAATTCCTTAGTTTTTAGATTAGTTGCGTGGTTGGGGTTGTAGTAATGGTTCTCCCATCGAAGTGTTAGTGTGGATGCCAATCACGATGGTCTGGGTCATGACAATAAGACATAGATAGCCACTTTTGTTAAGCATATGAAGCCCTGGATGCAGCGGTCTATTGTCGAGTCTTAGGTGAAGATGGAGCAGATGATGGATCGGAAGATTCAGGCCGTTCATAAGCACCTGGATACTTTCTAGTTGAGAGTCTTGGAGAGGCCCGACCCTACCATCGATGTGACCACATTCCAGATGGAGTTGGCTAGCCTCCGTGCTAATGTTGTTGTACTCCTTGCCCCTATTGTGACTGAGCCAGAGTCTTCCCTTGCAATACCGGAGGTGAGGTAGTGATGATGACTGCTCTTTTTGGCTATAGTATGCCACCACCAGACTCTTCCCGTACTGCTGGGAAGCGCCTTTACTCAGGCCACACTTCTGATACTGAGAAGGCTCGATAATTGAGGAAGAAGGAGCACCAGCAGTTTGATTAGGCGCAGAGGGCATCTATACTTGATGAGGAGAGGAGACAACAGCGGGCCCGTGAGATCGATGTTGGCCCATCTGGCATTCCAAGCACTTATGATGGTGCTCCCGTAGTTAGTGAGGGCGCTAGTGATGGCGTCGCTATTATTGAGCCAACGGGCTTCGGAAAACCAGACCCACCCGCTTCTTGAGAGGTCTTCGGTGCATATATGTCATAAGTTCGGTTCCCCCTATGCTTTACTTTTGATTTTGCACCTTATTTTGTGTCACAACCTAAGAACACTTCCTAGTCACGACCGGCGTACTCGACCTCTCGGAGGTCTAATACAAGTCGCTTAGCATTCATTCATCGCATAGACACTAAAAACCATAAAGAATTTTAAAAAAAACTTTCTTCACACATGAAGAATACTTTCATTAAAATAGCAAGCAGAAGACTTCTAACTTTATACATGATGTCTGAAAACCATCTAATACCTTTAGAGTATAACATTGGGACTAAGCCCTTACAAAACTTTAAAACAATACTAAAACACATAAAAGGGAACATGTAGGGTATTGTCCTCGAATCTATGAGGACTCACCAAGTCTTCATCTTCAAACACCATAGAAACCAATCCATCATCCAAAGTACACCAATATCTCCAATCCCTACACTTTAGTCAAGAGGGGAAGAAATGGGGTTAGCATAATTAAGCACCAAGTATGGAAGCCATGCAAAAACATGCAAAAAGGGACATTTATTGGAGGAACATGCTTTATTCCATTTGGTAAAACTTCATGAAAATATAAGTATAAGAGTCACAATAATCAACCATCACCAACATACAAGTCCTTTATCACCATATAGACATGTTCAACACATATAAGCCCAATTAACTTTACCTTTAAACATCCACCTCAAGTAACCCTTAGACAACACTTCGTGCAATTTATGGATAGCATCCCATACCACCATCCACACTAAAGCATCACCTTAAGGTCACCAAAAGTGAATTTACCACTTATCATGCTTCATATTACAAGTTATCATGCTCAATTAGTACCAACATACAACACATGAACATATTCATCAAATAAGCCATTTCATCATCTTAGAACCTCTATCTAAAGTTACCCTAAGACACACCTAAGTGAGACATGAAGTGGCCGCCCATACAACCTGTTCATACACACCTAAGTGTTCCTCAAGGTTACCATAGATAAGGACCTTTCTATTTCAACTTAACATCAATAAGTCTACATTCATAATACAAGTCAAACGTAGCATGCATCTTCACGTTGTAAGCATTTAGGAGACAACATTCTTCATGAGAGACATTTGGGACACATTCATGCATTTAGAGGACTTTCATACATTAGCCATTAAGGCTTAGGGAACTCACTTTAGCATCTTCAAAGCCTACTCGTGCCATGTGTAGATAGCATCCCATACTACTACCTACACGTTGTAGAACCTATCCAATAACTAGAGTGCACATCCCACATGATGGGAATAGGAATTAACCGACATAGACCATGCGAGCTAGACATGGAATCCGGTGTCATAAAACCCTACACCGTGGAAGGTGTTCTACCTGCCAAGGGTAGAACTAGGACACATCCCATGTAGGCATATGGTTTAGGGGATATCCAAAGATGTTCATTGTACTCTCGCCTCATACTCGGGAAAAGCTACCATCTTAACCATATCCACTCGGTGCTTAGCCTTAATTCTGATAGAGTACTTTCATTCACATGTGTGTACTAGAGAGGGCACCATCATTAGGTCTACCGACCCATAGCACATCTACCAAGAAGGGCACCACAAGGATCTACCGATCAAGGTTCATTGAGGATAGCTCATTGACTTTCTTAGAAAGGGCTTTCTACCATTCCGGTCCGCGAACTCTAAGTCTATCATTTCACACAAGAAGGAGGCACCATCATAAGGTCTACCGCTTCAAAGTTTTACATTCACTTAGGGTCCTAGGCTCATCATGAAGGGGCACCATGCGTAGGTCTACCGGTTCAAGACATAGCCTATAAGCCTCATTAATCATTCATAGAAAGGGGCACCATACTTAGCTCTACCAATTCTAGACATTCATTCATTTATGAAGAGGCACCAACTCAAGGTCTACCAATTCAATACAATAAGACATCAAGTCAAGATACATTCATTACTCAAGAGAAGGGTGCCTAAGCCTACCAAGTCAAGAGATTACATTCCATAGCTTCTATGTTTCAAGAAGAGGCACCTAAGTCTACCAATTCAAGACATACCTCACATTATGGAAATCCTTCACATTCCATCATCATCACATATGAACAATAAGAGAGGTCATACTTCCAATCACAATACAATAACAACTTATACAAGATCACTTTGAGATCACATGAACACCTTTACATTCACCACATGATTTCCTATACCTCATTAGATTCTCATTCAAATCCTTCACATCAAATTCACATATATGATATCATATCAAAACTTCAACTTCCTCATACAATACCTTCAAGGCCATAATCACAATACATTCAACATATAAGCACCTCCACCATAAGTGTATCACACATCAATCTCTCATAATTCTATATCAATTCTACATTAACAATGAAGTTAGATCAACTTACCCTTTTTCGAAAGCCACAATCACCATTCCTCAATTCTTGAACAACTTACAATAGATAAACATAGATAATAATAGAAAACAACTATTCAACTCAATCTAAGCATAATTCCATCATTATTCAATCATAAACATTCAACCCACTTCATAAGCCAAATTTAGGAAACTTTGAAAGACATGGGTTCATAGAATTTTCTTTCTTAAAACCATCAATAAACCTCGATAATAGCATAAATAATCATTAAAAAGGTTTTCAAGCAAGAACCCATGTTAGAATTGAAATTAGGGTTTTTATAAGTTTTTGAAGAACTTTCAAAACACTTTGATTTGGCTTCTTGAATGGAAGAGGAATCAAGAATAAAGGATCCCCATACCTTAACCTTCATGAATCCCATGAATTTTTGAGAATAAAACACTTGAAACCTTCAATCCTAGCTTGAACTTGACCTAGCCCTTCAATGGAGTTCTAGAAAGAACCTTTTAGGAAAGAAAGGTTTTGATTTGGGGGTCTTGATTAGTGGTGAACTAATGGATTATATAAGGGACTTAAACTATAAATACTAATGATATAAACCTTTAAAAATAAACCCCACTTAATAATAATAATAATGAGGGGAATTACTTAAATGCCCCAATTTTGAGCAGCCACGCCAGGAACCACGCCCACTTGGACGGGTCGTGAAGGCACCATGGCTCGTTGTGGAGCCCGTGGTCCTTGAGGCAGTGGCTAACTTTGCCTTGCTAATCCCCCTCAGGCTAAGTCACCTTCACGACCTCCTTCACGAGCCGTGGTCAAGACCACTGGCCGTGAAGTGGTCCGTGAAAGTTGGGGCAATGGCTTGGACAAAGTGCCTTACCTGACATGCCACCAAGGCATCTCCACGACCTCCTTCACTAGCCGTGGTCAAGACCACTGGCCGTGAAGTGGTCCGTGAAGCCTTGAGGCAGTGTCTAGCTAAGGTTGGAAGCGTTGGCCTTTGGCTAAGGCCCTTCCTTCCTTGGCTTGGCACAAGCCCAAGTACCCTAACCAACATAGAAAAGGCCTTCAACAACATGAAGTCTACCACGTCCCTTGACGTTGACTTCAAAACTCTCAAACAAGACTCAGGACAACAATACACCACTTACAACACATAAACTCGCAAGACTAGTTTCCGAATGTCATGGTCGTCCCTTGACGTTCGACCTCAAATCTCTTTAAACTAAACTTCAAAGCCAAAACTCATTATTTAAACAAGATAACCACTACTAAAACACATGAGTGGCTCTAGTTCTTCCTATTTCATTTTTAGGGTTATTACATTTTGTTGGCGGTGGGGTAAATGGATTGTGAGTGATATGGTGAAGTCTGAGTAACCCAACTCATAATCCTCTCTTTGCAATAGTGCTCGAGTGAAAAGAAAATTTCTCTACCCGAGTCTACACCCTGGATGTGGCTGGCACTCAAGAACTATTGCTCGTCTATAAGCGAACACTCATCATGGCTGACTACAACCGGAAGACTAACTTAAGCATGCAAAATCTTAAAACTGAAATAAAATTCAATAAACTCAACTTTGTAAAACATTAACTCAAGTGAACAACTTAGAATAAAAATAATATATTCAACTCGCCATAAAAAAGGCAACTTAAGTCTTTAAAACATTTAAATAAGTAAATAAATAATGCAGACTTTTCAACTACACTGATTATCTATGAAGCCTCTAACTGATAAATATGGAAGTCGGGACAAGACCCACGACATCCTGACTAAGCTAAAAGTAAATTAAATACTCCGGAAACAAGGAGGCTCACCATAGCTAACTTGAACTCCCAGATGTATCAACTAATCTTCTGAATATGATCCTGAATACCTGTGTCTATATCATGAAACGATGCAGGCCAAATAGCTCAGTACGTAGAATGTACGAGCATGTTAGGGGAATTTTAAAGCATAACATAAGCTTGAACTTGATAAAAATGGAAACATACTTACCTCTTTCCAAACTTACTCAACTCAAGGAATTTTCCAGGATACTCAAAACTACTCAACTTACCCAACTCAAAAGTACTTATGGATAAGATACTCAACGCAGAGATTATATACTCAACTCAAAGATATGCTAGACGACTCAGGGTACTCACTTTTGGATACTCAACTCAATATAAAGCAACAATACACATGCAATATATGGAAAACTTTATAAAACAGTAAAAGCAACTTAGTTCGTTAAAGAAAATGCAATAATAAACTCAAGCTTACTTATATAATAAAGTAATACAGTTTATGTGGGAGATTCTCTTACCGACAACCACCACGATGAGCCTAAGTGATGATACAACATTTCACCTCACGTTGCCAAGGACCGTCCTATACCTTGTCGGAGGTATAGAACCTAACTCACTAAGTGGATCCACTAGTCTATGCAAAAAGCATCTTAAGGAGTCATCTAAAAAGTATGATCATTTACTACCCATCATGGTTGCATGGTTTATGGAGACTTCAGTAATCTGAACTCGCATCCCCATATCGGTGCTCAATACTACTCCCAAAATATACTTATCTCATATGTTTGTAAAAATAAAACTCTTTCTTTGGTTTGAGATAATTACTCAAAATTTAGATTAAAAGTTCTCTTGGAAATCATAGTTTCATCTTCACTGAAAAACTAGCTCAAAAGCTCTTTTGAAATCTCAGTTTTCTTTCTTGTTTAAATGTGAAAACAGTTACTCTTTGGGAATACATAGTCCCGATATACTCTTTTGAAGAAATGAACTCAACTCTTTACTATATATTCTTTACTCTTTGCTAAAGTCAAAACTTAAGTATTAAAACAAAGTTAAAACGTTTGTAAAAGATTTCTTAAAATATGGTTCACACCAAATTATGGACGTGAATGACTCAATGCAAGGTTTTCAATAACCATAGATAGAACTCAATACTTGGAACTCAAGAACTTCAATAATACTACCCACTTAAAGAATGCTCAAATCAGAGGGTTCATGTGGAATTTATGAGCATGAACTACTCAACTCAAGGACTCAAAGATAATTCTCGTTTCAAGACTGCTCGACTTATAGGGTTCATGCGGAATTATTGACAAGAATAACCCAACTCAAGGACTTCATAGGTAACATGTAATAGTCCTATGATTAGGAATGTAATCTCAAATGGGTTAGAAACTCAATACTTAAGACTTAGGACGTGGAGATATTCTCTCATAGATACTCAACTTATGGAGTTCATGCAGAATTTATGGGCATGAACGACTTGACTCGTAGGTCTACATAACATTATGGAACCAATGATACAACTCGTCTCATTATCATACTTACTTTCTCAAAATTTAACTCAAATTGATTATGGATCTTAAAGTATTCACAAATTGAACTCAAAACTTTCTGGAACTCTACTCTTAACTCTCTCTTGAATGTGAATTATGAATTCACGAGTTATGGCTCATGATATGAAAGATCTCATGATTACAAAGTAGACTCATTAATACATTCTCCTCATTCTCATACTCACTTGTTCGAGTCTTAAAACAAGTTACTAGAAGTTGTAAAATACTTCTCAAAAGAACTCGAAGGGACTTTCTTAGAATGTTCGGAAGAATTCTCAAAACTCAACTCCTAACTCTACGTTAAATTTGAATTATGAATTCAAGGTTATGATCATGTTATGAATGATTTCTAGGTGTTTAGAAGTTGTTTAGAGTGTTTAGAATCAAAGGGGAGTAAAGGTACCCTTTAAAAGAACTCAAACGGACGAAACGATGAAGAAACTGTGGGGGCAGGCAACCCTACACCAGCCCCTAAAGTTCAGAGAAGTGGTTAGGGCGCTCTGGCTGGTGTGACACGCAAGGCCCATCCCAGAAAACTTTGACGACTTTCTTTGCTTGTTTTCTCACCCTAACTCGCTTAGAATCAAACGGTCTCTTCCCCAATCACTTGGATTCGATTACTTAACATAAATACACTCTAATCTACTCAAAATATCACTCAAATTACTAAATTTCATCTCAAGAAATCATTAAAATCACAACACAACAACATTTTGAATGAACTTCAAGAACACCTATCAAGAACTTATCAAGAACTCTAATATTTCAACTACAAGAATTAAATTTCACTGAAAATAACATGATTGGCATGTGGGTGAACTAACCCAACACTATGGAAGCATACACACCTCTTAGGGATTAAACCCATGGCGAAAATCCACACTAAAATGCAAGACTCTCGACGAACGTTTTGATCATCTCCTCTTTTCTCCTCTTTTCTCTTCTTTTCTCTTCTTGAACTCTCAACTAAAACCCTAGGCTAATTTTAGGATTATAAAACTGAACCTAATAGGAATAGACCCTTAAAACCTTACAAAAAAGGAATTAAATCTTATTTGGTAAGGAAAAGACCAAAATACCCCTCTAAAAATCTGTTTTGACTTTCCTTATCTAGACAACCTAACTTCGAATGAACATATCTCCCTCATACGAACTCGAAAGTGAACAAACTCTGTGGTGTTGGAAAGATAATTCAAAGATATTTCCTGAGGTATTTGGTATATTACCTAACTCATCCTGACCTAGGAGTTATGGTCATTTGAAGCAACCCAAAACTTGTACTTAGCTTAACTTGCAAAATTTTGGATTTATGCTATTTCCAATTTCGTTCTTTTTGAAACTCAAGGTGGTACATCTAGTGACCTGACCTTAATACTTAAGAAATTTTTAATTCCTTGGCAAAAAAACTTACACTACGAAGGATGATTCAAGTTTTAGCTCAAAAATTTTCTGGGGTGTTACATTATTTCCCCCTTGGGATCATTCGTCCTCCAATGACGGCTGGACTTGGTATGGAATTGGGTTACTCTTACCAAGGTCCGATTCTAATGGTATGCTATCCTATATTAAAGCTTAACCCAAATCCTTAGGTTCTGTTTTTATACCTCTGTATAGGGAATCTCATCCCAAGACTATTACTCTTTACCACCACATTCAAGCTTAGTACTCTAACAGCTCCCTGGTCTCTTACTAACCAACTTCTTAGGCTCCAACTAATGGCTCTCATTTAACTATTTCTCATTGTAAAACCTCATCCTCCTCTTGTTACTCATTTATAACCTCAGATAGAATTATCACACCATCACAATCATGATAAGAACATCAACCTCCTCTTTCTAACATCACTCCACTACTAAAATTACCTCTAAAAAGATATCCCCCAAACTCTTTGGAACTCATTACTATATTACTCTCAAACACTTGACTTGATTTCTCATCTTATCATCTCCCCCTTAGGTCTAAAGCTAACACTTGAAAGCTATGGACATATTCCATCATCTCTTAATGGTCTACCTCTTCTTTTAATCTAACACTTGGGAGAAGTTTATCTCATGCCTACCAAACTCTCTATAAGCGGTACTAAGACCTCTTTCTAAGATGTTTCCCTTAACCTCTTTTGGTTACATACCCTCTCGGTACACCTCTTAACGCTCTTATTACTCTTGTGACTTAGCCACACTTCATTGCCCTTATCTAAAGGTTAGGGTCTCCCACTTGTACCACTCATATCTATTCCAGCTAACATCTCAATTCCTCAAGTCTTCTAGATCAAACCTCAAGACTAACATTAGCACCTTCATGTTTCCATTCTTTTGATCATGATAGTCATCTCAAATTCAAGCTTAATGTTTATTACAAAACCCGAATATCAATATGATTTCTCACCTACTATACGATACTTTATTACTTAATCAGTTCTATAACCTTATGATTATCATGACCCTCTCAAACAAATCATATGCCTAGCTTAGATCTATCACTTTATGAATATTTTTGCTTTTCTATTCAACACTTACACTTGGTTATTTCCTACACAATGACACTTCATCACCAACTTCTTTCTAGCTACAACACGCTCAACCTCCTATGATGGAATCTTCACTACTCATCACTTCTTGGTCTAACCATAAGGTAAAATTCTTCATTAATAACTTACTAGGTCCATGACAATAATATAGCTTGCCTCATCACTATCTCCCTTTATAGGTTTTACTAAACCTCTGCATACTTTCCTCTAACTATGGGATCTTTCACTACTACTGCTCATGATCTCGTAGATCATGCTACCTTTTTGGGTGAAAATACTTCCCAAGATCTAAACATACTTTCTCATAACCATCTCAATTGAAACAAGTCTTAGAGAAGAGAGTACAACTCATTTTTAGCTCAAATGCATGATTCATATGAATATTAAGGCACTACTCTGAAACTGAACACTTAGCTCACTCATGGGCTTCTCTCAAGCCCCTCTGGAGTCTCATGGCTTTCTCAAGATTATGCTAAGAACGACTCATCGACTAAGGACTGACTTTTCTGTTCAACCACCTCTAGTATGATGGGTAGTCAAATGAATGAATCTGAGAAATGGACAAGTAAGAATAAATCTCTATGAGATAGCTCTATTGCACGATTAAGAGTATGAAAGAAGGGAAACTTTTCTTAAATGTCTGTAGTCCCTCATTAATAGAAGTGGGGCCCTCACAACCATAATCAAGACCCTACCGACACAACTTCATAGACACCCTAGGACACTTAAACTCTGTGCTCTAATACCAAGTTTGTCACGACCCGAGCCTATACCCTGGACGTGGTTGGCACCCAAGAACCATTACTAGTCTCCAAGTGAACCCTCATCCTGGCTGACTACAATTGAAAGACTAACTTAAGCATGCAAATGCTTAAAACTAAAATAAAATTCAATAAACGCAACTTTGTAAAACATTAACTCAAATGACCAACTTAGAATAAAAATAATATATTCAACTCGCCATAAAATAGGCAACTTAAGTCTTTAAAACATTTAAATAAATAAGTAAATAATGCAGTCTTCTCAACTATACTGACTATCTATGAAGCCTCTAACTAATAAAGATGGAAGTCGGGACAAGACCCAAGACATCCTGACTAAACTGAAAAGTAAGTGAAATCCTCTGGAAACAAGGAGGCTCACCATAGCTAACTCGAACTCCCGGATGTATCAACGAATCTTCTGTCAATGATCCCGAATACCTGTGTCTACATTATGAAAAGATGCAGGCCAAATGGCTCAGTACGTGGAATGTACGAGCATGCAAGGGGAATTCTAAAGCATAACATAAGCTTGAGCTTGATAAAAATGGAAACATACTTACCTCTTTTCAAACTTACTCAACTCAAGGAATACTCCAGGATTCTCAACTTACTCAATTCAGAAGTACTCAAAGATAAGATACTAAACTCAGAGATTAGATATTGAACTCAAAGATTAGATACTCAACTCAAAGATATGATACTCGACTCAGGGTACTCAACTTTGGATACTCAACTTAATATAAAGCAACAATACACGTGCAATATATGGAAAGCTTTATAAAACAGTAAAAGCAACTTAGTTTGTTAAATAAAATGCAATAACAAACTCAAGTTTACTTATATAATAAAGTAATATAATTTATGTGGGAGATTCTTTAACCGACAACCACCACTATGAGCCTAAGTGATGATACAACGTTTTACCTCACGTTGCCAAGGACCGTCCTATACCTTGCCGGGTGTATAGAACCTAACTCACTAAGTGGATCCACTAGTCTATGCTAAAAGCATCTTAAGGAGTCATCTAAAAAGTATGATCCTTTACTACTCATGATGGCTATATGGTTTATGGAGACTTGAGTTATCTGAACTCGCATCCCCATATCGGTGCTCAATACTACTCCCCAAATATACTTAGCTCATATGTTTGTAAAAACAAAACTCTTTCTTTGGTTTGAGATAATTACTCAAAACTAAGCTTAAAAGCTCTCTTGGAAATCATAGTTTCCTTTTTACTGAAAAACTAGCTCAAAAGCTCTTTTGAAATCTCAGTTTCCTTTCTTGTTTAAATGTTAAAACATTTATTCTTTGGGAATACATAGTCCCGATATACTCTTTTGAAGAAATGAACTCAACTCTTTACTCTTTACTCTTTGCTTAACTCAAAACTTAAGTATTAAAACAAAGTTAAAACATTTTTAAAAGACTTCTTAAAATATCGTTCACGTCGAATTATGGATGTGAACAACTCAATGCAAGGTTTTCAATAACCATAGATAGAACTCAATACTTGGAACTCAAGAACTTTAATAATACTACCCACTTCAAGAATGCTCAATTCAGAGGGTTCATGCGGAATTTATGAGCATGAACTACTCAACTCAAGGACTCAAAGATACTTCTCATTTCAAGACTGCTCGACTTATAGGGTTCATGCAGAATTATGGACATGAATAACCCAACTCAAGGACTTCATGGGTAACATGTAATAGTCCCATGATTAGGAATGTAATCTCAAATGGGTTACAAACTCAATACTTAAGACTTAGGACATAGAGATATTACTTCTCTCATATATACTCAACTTATGGAGTTTATGCGGAATTTATGGGCATGAACAACTTGACTCGTAGGTCTACATAACATTATGGAAATCATGATACAACTCTTCTCATTCTCATACTTACTTTCTCAAAATTTAACTCAAATCGATTATTGATCTCAAAGGATTCACAATTGAACTCAAAACTTTCTGGAACTCTACTCTTAACTCTCTCTTGAATGTGAATTATGAATTCAAGAGTTATGGCTCGTGATATGAAAGATCACATGATTATAAAGTAGACTCATGAATACATTATCTTCATTCTCATACTCACTTGCTCGAGCCTTAAAACAAGTTACTAGAAGTTGTAGAAGACTCCTCAAAAGAACTTAGAGAGACTTTCTTAGAATGTTTGAAAGAATTCTCAAAACTTAACTCTTAACTGTACCTTAAATTTGAATTTTGAATTCAAGGTTATGATCATGTTATGAATGATTTCTAGGTGTTTAGAAGTAGTTTAGAGTGTTTAGAATCAAAGGGGAGTAAATGTACCCTTTGAAAGAACTCAAACGGACGAAATAATGAAGAACAGGTGGGGGCAGGCAACCCTGGCGCTCTGAGTGGCGCGGGGCGCCAGCCCCTAAAGTTCAATGAAGTGGTTGGGGCACTCTGGCTGGCATGACACGCCAGGCCCCAACCCTGAAAACTTTAACGACTTTCTTTGCTTGTTTTCTCACCCTAACTTGCCTAGAAGAGAACGGTTTCTTCCTCAATCACTTGGATTCGATTACTTAACATAATTACACTCTAATCTACTCAAAACATCACTCAAATTACTAAATTTCATCACAAGAAATCATCAAAACCCCAACACAACAGGATTTAGAATGAACTGCAAGAACACCTATCAAGAACTCATCAAGAAGTCTAATCTTTCAACTTCAAGAATAAAATTTCACAGTAAATAACATGATTGGCGTGTGGGTGAACTAACCCAACACTATGGAAGCTTACATACATCTTAGGGATTATACACATGGAGAAAATCCGCAACAAAATGCAAGACTCTCGACGAACTCTTTGATTATCTCCTCTTTTCTCCTCTTTTCTCTTCTTGAACTCTCAACTAAAACCCTAGGCTAATTTTAGGATTATAAAACTGAACCTAATAGGATTAGACCCTTAAAACCTTACTAAAGATGAATTAAATCCAATTTGGTAAGGAAAAGACAAAAATAACCCTCTAAAAATTCGGTTTTGACTTTCCTTATCTAGACAGCCCAACTTAGAATGCACATATCTCCCTCATACGAACTCAAAACTGAGCAAACTCTGTGGCGTTGGAAATATAATTCAAAGATATTTCCTATGGTTTTGGTAGCATTCCTAACTCCTTCTGAGCTAGGAGTTATGGTTGTTTGAAGTCAACCCAAAACTCATACTTAGCTTAACTTGCAAAATTTCTGATTTATGCTATTTCCAATTTAGTTCTTTTTGAAACTCAAGGTGCTACATCTAGCGACCTGACCTTAATACTTAAGAAATTTTTAATTCCTTGGAAAAAAAACTTACTCACTACGAAGGATGGTTCAAGTCTTAGCTCAAAAATTTTCCGGGGTGTTACAGAAATATAGTCCTTTAATTTCTCAATCATATTTTGGCATTTTGACTTAAGATTTATAAGGGGCTTTCCACATTTAGTATATGGTAATATGATTGTTATTGTCATTTTTTTTTCATTATGAGTGGATAAATTTTCTAGAGATTGTAAACCCAATGGGGGGTGTAATGTTCTTAGGTCTTCGTGTGTTGCATTTTCCATAATTAAGATACTAACCTTTTTCTTGTATTTCTTGATTGGTTGATAGTTGTAAACATTAGCATGTGTCATAATATCTTAGCTTTTCTTGGGAAAATGGATTAGAATTCGATAAAAGAGAGTTTCATAAAATCAAGGTGATGACCCTTCTTTAATAGATTTGCTTAAGAATAAGTTGAAAAAACATGTCATAATTAGCTATTGTTATCTAATTATGACATGTTTGTAGGAACATCATATTGAGATAAAATCTTTAACTCTTGAAAAAGGTTAAGTGATACTTTAGGGGCTGAGTGCATATTTAGAAACAAAATTATTTATAATTGCATTAAAACCGAAGAAAGGTGCACTAAAACCGGAGAAAGGTGCATTTTATTATAGAGACATAATCTTTGTGCTTTAATCATAAATTTTACATCTCAAAGTTATTACCGCAATCTTTAGTCTTTACACTAAGCTATAGAAACTTTGTTGAAATACGTGGTAATTGATGGATTGAATCCACAAATGTTGTAGTGTATTGTAAACAATATTAGAGTTTATGCTTTCCTACGATATCTAATATAATGCAAATTATTCTTAATGAATCATATGATTATAACCAAAGTGATTTGGTTGGATTTGCTCCTTTATATTTGGTTGTTTTTTGATATTTTGATAATCATGTGGTGTCAAAGGTGCTCTTAACTCATATCACCAACTCTTTGGGGTATTTATATTGTAGTTCTGTACTTGTGTTACTTAAATGCATGTTTTGGGACTTATCACTGTTTGTGTTCACATTATGCATGTTAATAATGGAAATAAATTAAAATAGAGATGAGGTACGTCTATCAGATTGAATGAGGTTCTAAAAGGCGAAATCATATAAATGAAGATAATTAAATTTGAATTTAGAAGCAAAAATGATTCTTTGCCTACATGAATTAAATAAACTTGTCACTTTATGAGAAGAACTAAATTTATGTAATTAAAAATAAATTCTAGAATACATACCATAAATAATGAAAAGTAAAATTAAGAGAATATATTCATAAAGTTCCTAAAAAAAATATGTCTTTTCTAAAAATGACAAGAAACTAATTTTAGTTGCAGGATCATTGATGTCAAGACTCTAGTATGAAAATTATGAACTAAAATAATATGATAATTTTGAAGACTTTTTATATTGAATATCGAGTTTTTGTATTGATCCAATAAAATTTTCTCTATCACTTGCATTTTGAAATATTAAATCCTAATAATCATATAAAAATGTTAGTTAAAATGTATTTAGCTACTTGTTTGTAATTTTAAATCACGAGACATTAATTTTGTTCCTATAATAATAAGAAGGGAAAAAGGACAAATGTTGATGTAAATGGTATGCAGACACCCTCTGTCTTACTTTTTGGACATTGGTGCACCTGCCGTCCAAAACTAGAGCTTATATGCCCTTCACTCTAACGGAAGACTAACTATGGACACGCGGCGTAATCTTATCTGACGATATGATAATTAATAAATGTCAGGTCGATGGATAAGATTATGACATGTGTATGTCCGTCAGTATAAAGGGTATATATACTCTAGTTTTTGGACGACAGGGACACCAATGTCCCAAAAGTATGACGGATGATATCTGCATACCATTTACAATTTTTCGGTGCGGAATTGGTAGTTGATGAATTCATAGAAGTAGTAATGTGGTAGGTGGTAGTGTGGTAGGTGAGTAATTTATTTTAAAGATTTTATTATAATTTATTATAATATTCATGGTAAAATGTAATAGTATTTATTGTAATATTCTTCCGATAGTTGTTTTAATCTGGATATTTCATTAATATTATTTATAATATATTCTAGATATAACATATCTTGGGTTCTTCG
>JAJOOR010008198.1:0-14585 GCA_036250505.1 Solanum acaule | reverse complement strand
AAGTCTCATCCTTAACTCGTATTATTGTGTACCAGTTAATTAAGCCAACCGTCTTGATTGGGTCTTCTGGCACTGGGAAGACGTTTACTAAAGAAGTGGTACAAGCTATGGCAACCTTCAATAAGGTACTATTCCTTGTTCCTTGAAATCCTTCTCGGAGAAAAGCTGCATTCTGTAAGTCCACCTAGTTTGGGTAAAAGACTTAAGCAAGAATAATTTATTGTTCTAAATGGTTTGTAATGCAGAAACCAGTTATTTTTGCTCTCTCCAACCCAACATCACAGTCTGAATGTACTGCTGAAGAGGCTTATACATGGAGTGAAGTAAGTTATTGGACAGTCCATTTTTTACGTTGAAGTTGGTATTACTCTGTCAATGTTCGTCTTTGCAGATGTTCTGTTTTCTTGCAGTTCTAAAAATTTTCCATATCCATACAGGGGCGGGCCATTTTTGCTAGCGGGAGTCCATTTGCTCCAGTTGAGTACAAGGGGAACGTTTTCGTGTCTGGTCAGGTCTGAAATGTCCAAACATATGGCTTTACATTTTTCCTAAATACATTTAAATTTCATAACATTACGTACTCAATTTCTCTCTAGGGAAATAATGCATACATCTTCCCTGGTTTGGGTCTGGGACTTATAATATCTGGTGCTATTCGCGTTCATGATGACATGCTCCTGGCAGCCTGTAAGTTCTGCATAATGTTACTCTACTATTTATGATAATATCTAGTGCAATTCGCGTTCTGATCAACTTCTATCTCTTGATTATTTTCTGGATTATAACTTTTGTGCATATGCTACTGTAAACATTTTCCTGGAATTGGAATCTTTGATACCTTTACACTAAAGTGGTGCCTTTCATCCTCATAAAATCTTACATTTCTATCTCCGAATTCTTTCATCTGAACAGCGGAAGCTTTAGCAGCAGAAGTAAGTCAAGAGAACTTGGAGAAGGGACTAATATACCCACCATTTGCCAACATAAGGAAGATTTCAGCTCACATTGCTGCCAAAGTAGCTGCCAAAGCATATGAGCTTGGTAATTTTCGCCTCTACAATCTCTGGAGAACTTTAACACTTTTTTTTCGACATGTATCTATCAATATAGTATTGATGTTCATTTCCTTTTGCTCAACAGGCTTGGCCACTCGTCTACCTCAACCGGAGAACCTAGTAACATATGCTGAGAGTTGCATGTACAGTCCAAGTTATCGTAGCTATCGCTAAGTCAAGGAAGATACATAAAATTAGTAGTCATTGATTTTCATAGCTTTGAAGATTAGTGTACTCATGGAGATGGTACTAATTTAGGAATATATAGACAATTTTTAGTTTTGTATTGGCCACTTAACATCTTTTGTGTAATTCTGACCCATTGGGTCAACACCGGCCACTGGCCCTCACTCCTTGTACTGATGTTTAGCTAATATAAAATAAATAAATTTTACGCATCTTTCTAACCAAAAAAAAATGTGGAGCTAATCGTACGTATAAAACGTTGTTAATGTACAGCTAATAGGCATTTTGGTGGAGAAACAGCTCTCGCATCTCGGTCTCCCGAGGGTCCTTAAGCACAGGAATGGCTCTCAAACGCAATTGCTGCACATCTCTGGCCAAAATAGCATCCAGAAAGGTCAAATGATCATCCAACTAAACCGACTCATATCAGAGCAAGGTGAGCCAGCTTCAGTAAATAAGTTGTCTGTTCAGAATCTATTATTATTTAGATATAAATATGTCAACAAGGTCGTTGTAGTATAGTGGTAAGTATTCCCGCCTGTCACGCGGGTGACCCGGGTTCGATCCCCGGCAGCGGCGTTTCCTTTTTTTGTTGTGTTTCATTTTATTTATTTATCAAAACTAAACAATTTATTTCTACTGTATTTATATTTATTGGAGTAATATTTATGTAAGTCCTTTTTGTAGGCCTACCAACTAAAAAAGAATTTGTTGGATAGGGTGAGCAGAACAGAATAGTGTGGAAGAATATTTATTTATGTACATATAAAAATAATAAAAAGTGACCCTAACTAAAAGCTAACTTTTGAATGGTTGCATTTACGCTAAAATAAAATATGAAATATCCAAAGTTGTATCATTGAGTAAAGAGGGGATAATTCTCCAGAGATAGACATATATAGTGCAATTTATGAAAGAGCAATAATATTGCATGAGACATGATGTAAAGTACTATAAAGGGAAAAGAAAAAGGTGCCAATAATGTATTTAATTTGGACAAAGGCTTGCTATTCTTATCAACATTGTATCATGATAAGGGAATCGAAAGTTTATTAAATATATATATATATATAAAATAACTACTCCCTTTTTTTTGTTCTCCATTGTGATTCGATTTATCCGTATTAGAGCCTAAGATTATGGTAAATGAAATATATAGCTAAGAACCATGAGCATGATGAGATTTCTTTTTATTTGTTCCAGCCTTTGTTAGATAAAAGTTACTCGATACGTGTAATAATGGGAGGTAATAGATACCTTGTATAATTAATTGAGATGCGTGCAAGTTGATCCAAACACCACTCTTATTAAAAGAAAATCAATTTTGAAAATAAAGAGCATTCCTACAAATATGAAATGTGATGATATAATAAATCTCCAAATATCATTCTAGAAAAAGAATTTAGGGAATAAAGCTATAATGATATGATCTCTTCTCCAATACTTCATTCTCAATTATTCCAATTTGGGCTCTCATTAATTTATAAATTCAATTTTCCTTATTAAGTCACTTCAAGGAATGATACTGTTTTTTAATATTCCCTACTCCACTTCTGTATTGGACTCTTAAGTCATGAGTTACATCAATGTAACCAAGTCAGCCAAGCACGACAAGTGTCATACTACCCCATGCTCGTGGGTTTAAGCCATATTTTGAGGATGAAAAGAATCATGTTGGAGAGGGTATCCCTAGAAATGGGCATGACGTCCCTAGAAAATGAGTTCTACAATCTACAAATTCATATTTAGTCGGACTTCAATACATATACCAGACATCATGTGGGAAATAAAAAAAAAGATTATCATATACTTTCTCTTGATTTGTACACAAATTATTTCTTATAAATATTTAAGAAATTCAAAAAATTATAACTATTTAATAAATTTCTTACTAAATTTAGAGAAAAAAAATCGATTTAGGTGAACCTTGAACCCATATCTTCTAAGCTAGGTCCGCCTTAGGTCCTTTTTTTGCTCCTATATAAACCACCTTACCCTTATTCCATTTCCCATTCCCTTCTCCATATTCAGCATACAATTTCTAAGTATATTAGTATTATTATTATCTTTTAATTACTCTATTTGTGTGTCTATAATTCATTGTTACTCGTATGGAAAGAAATAATAACTTGCATCGTCAAGTTGCTAGCCTTAGGCAATCCCTTTTCGATCAGGTTCCTCTTTTTTTTTTTGTATTTATTATTAGGGGCATTGATATCGCAAAATGCCCTACAACTAGTTAAATAGCTCAAAGTTATCCTTTCTACTAACCGTTAATTCAAACAAAAAAAATGACTAATTTTTTTGTCCTTGAACTATGCGAAATTGGACGGTTTTAATTAGATAGTAGGTTTTAATTGGTTTGAGTCACTTGCATGGGTGCAGGGATATGTTGATGAGCAATTTATTGAGTTGGAAGAGCTACAAGATGATGCTACTCCTAACTTTGTGGAAGAAGTTGTTACTTTGTTTTATAATGATTCTGCTAGGTTAATCCATAATATTGACCAATCATTGTGAGTTTTTTTTTCCTCTTAGACATATATAATGCACTGATTAATTAATATAATTATTTAATTTGTTGAATGTTTAATTATTTTAGGGAAGAACATCCTCTTGATTTTGCAAAGCTTGACAACTATATGTATCAGTTTAAGGGCAGTAGTTCAAGGTTAGAAATTAACGAGATGGTTATATGATAAACTAGATACTTATAATAATTAATGAAAATGATAATTTCCTTTAATTTATCATCAAACTTAGTATAACAACTTTTTTTCATGACTAATTGTATGCAGCATTGGAGCCAAGAAAGTTAAAATTGAATGTACACAGTTCATGGAATATTGCCGAGCTGGAAACGTGGAAGGGTAATTAATCGTCATTAATATAAATAATTTTTTACACTATCAACATAATTTAATATGTTATAACATGTTACGATCAGAAATCTAATATCAATTATCAATATTTACTCCAGGACATTATTATAAGTGACTAGCTTGCACTATTATTACGAAAAGGGAGAAAGTACGCATGAAAAAAAAGTTGAAAGTATTTTTAACCTAGACCGTATAGATAAAATGTAACCTTAGAAATTACATTGTATGTACCTATTGACCTTGAAAATAGTCTTAAATTTTTAACTTTCAATTTCTGGCCCATTAACAAAGCTTCAAGGTTAAAAGTCGATGTGTATCTAATTTCTAATGAATATTCTTACTCATTTATAGTATTATTTATACCCAAATATTAATCCTCTGGAACTTACTTGTCGTAGTTGATGGTTTGCAAGATGCTCTTACATGCCTACTGGCTTATCAGAATTTACTTAAATATGGTTCTTTACTAGTCGACATTTTTGTCGAGACAAAGAATATATCATAAACTATTCATGAATCACAAAATTGTACACTAGTCATATTTTGTCAAGGCATATATTCTACTCTTTTCAGACCTCATTGTGAGATTATGTGATTAATTTTTTCCTTTATTTTAATTTATTCTTAAATTGAAGCAGATGCAAGAGAACTTTTCAGCAATTAAAGAGAGAATATGCGATACTCAGAAAGAAGCTAGAAGTTTATTTTCAGGTAGCAACAAATATACTCGAATTATTTCTGCTAATTAATTAATTAAAATGAATGTGATGAAATTTGTTACTGTATATATGCAGTATGCAAGACAAGCTGGACTAACTGAAACGGCGTCGTATCGCCCAAAGTAACTATGTTAGGGATATAATCTAAGTGACTCCTGATGCAAGTTAAAAATGCACAACTCCTTGTTAAATGTAATAATAAAGGAAAGAATTTGTATTAGCATTAATTAGAGTTTATTAATTAGAGTTACACCTTATAGTATGTTATGGATGAATGAAATATATATACAGAATTCGACAATTCTAAAGAATGGGACTAAGGAACTTTTTTAGATCTCATTCTTTAATATAACATCAACATAACAATAACATTATAAAGCAATATAGGCATTTATCCCATCCATCCACCGAGAAAAACACCTGTCTTACACTAAAAGTTCACGCGCTTCTTTATTCAAAACAAAAAAATATTCTGAAATGAACCCACATATAAAAAAGTGGGTTGGTCTGCTCATTATTTGTGTTCACACATTTTTTTCAAAGGACAGAAATCACATACTTTTAAGGCAAAATTACCATTTGTCCCGTATAAGTTTATAATTACAGAAATCCCTCAAAAATTTAAAAAATGGATACAATAATATAAGCATTAATCTGATGCGCGAGATACATTAATCGTTAAGTAAGATATATTACATTTTATACATGATACACTAATATGATGTACATTTTATACATGATATACTAATATGATGCACGAGATACACTAATGTAATGCGCGAGATACACTAATCTGAGGCGCAAGATACACTGATCTGATGCGCGAGGTACATTTTATACATGATATATTAATCTGACGCGCGAGATACACTAATCTGATGAGTGAAAATGAGGGATTTTGGAGATTTGTAAAACTTATAAGGGATAATGGTAATAGGTAAACTAAAATGTGGGATTTCTGTAATTTTTCCTTTTTTCATTATTGCAATATTCGTGAGTTTAGCATTTGAAAAGTAAGGCCCATATATTACTTTTGATTGGTTTTTTTCCTTTTATAGCATGAAAAGTTTGGCCCAAAAACTACATTTGGGCTTAAATGAGTGATGTTCTAGTCCGATTGGTTCGATTTTAAAGTGAAATTAGAAGACACTTAATCCATTTAAAAATAGGCTAATATAACCCAAATTTAATTATACAAAACCTTGCTGAATTATTTTGTTTTTATTTGATATTCATATTATATAACATCATAATAAAAAAATTAAATACTCAAAACATTATATAATAAATTAAAATCCATTTGATACCTCTTCAACTATAATATAAATAAAAATTAAAGCAATATATCTGTAACTATCAATTCTTCACATTTTATCCAAATTGTCTTAGCTATGAAAAAAAAGAAGAGAGAGAATGACTCACCATGGTTCGCATTATAAGTGCAGCATTACAAACAAAAATAGACACCCAACTCAACACTTGTTAAAACATATTTTGTAACGTAAACATCAGTTACACTAATTTTTTTTTAAAAAGGTAAGTCATGTGAAAGAAAGAAAAAGAAGAAAAGCTAAAAAGGAAAGAGGACAAATTAAAGATTGTTCACGTGTTATGTGTTATTATTACAAGTGAAAATATAAATATTCATTTGAATAAAATATATTTAAAAAAAAACACTTATTAAAACATTTTTGTAACTTAAAGGTCTGTGAAAACGAAAACATTTATATGGAAGAAAGAAAACAATGAAGAGCACAAAAAATGACAAATCAAAGATTATTCATATTTTATGTGTTATTTTTTATTACAAATAAAAATACAAACATGCAATAAAACACATAACAAGGAAACATTTGTTAAAACATTTTTTTGTAATGTAAAAATTTGTTACACAAAAGTTCTAAAATGTTAAATAAAGTCACACCCGTGTGGGAGAAAGAAAATTTAAGAAGAGCTAAAAAAGATAAAATAATATATATTTATTTATACGTATTTAAGTATGAATGTTGTATTCTTAAATAGATTCGATTGTGCTAACACTAATACACCGTATTTTATGAGAACACATATCTATATTTTTCTTTTTATTTCAATTAGTTTCGGTTTTTTTAACAAATTTTATTCCCAAGCCCCCCTTAAATAATTTGATTTTTTTAAAAAAAAAATCACAATATATCAACAGTTTCACAAGGAAGGTAAATATTTAAAAAAAATTACAACTAATAATTAAACTATAAAGGGATAAGCTTGTTCTAGACAAAACGCTTGTACTTAAAAATAATTTGATTTCGTCAAAAAAGTATCAAAATAAAGCATATAAATATAATATTTAAAACCTCAAGGAAGGTAAGTTCTATGAATACAAATATGGAAGGATGTTTATGACATTAATTGTGTAACCTAGTCATTATTAAATTAATAAAAAAGAATCTTTGACTATTTCATAATATTAATGTATTTTAAAATTTCATAATCAATGATTGATTACTAATAATTAAAGAGTTGCAAAATTAAAAATATAATTGACAATAATTATGTTTATCTTATTTTATTTAATTCATCATTTATTTATTAATTTTCTAAAATAAATTATAAGTCAAAATTAAATTATCATTTTTTTGTATATTCATGTTTTGAGTTGAGTCTTTTTATGATTTTTTAAAAAGTAAAGATAAAGTTACTTACATTAAAAAGAAAAAAAGTAAAAATTGTAATAAGTAAAAATAATTTATGCAAGTAGAGAAATACTTGTGACAGATAAATATTAATAAATATGACAATTTTATTTATTTATTTTTCTAAAATAAATCATAAGTCAAGAATAAAATATCATGTTTGAATACTTATTTTTTGAGTTGAACCTTTTTATGATTTTTTACAAAATAAAGTTAAAGTTACGTTATTTTATTTTATTTTATTTAAAAAAAAAAAAAAGAACGAAAAAAATACTAAGGATTGTTATTAGTAAATATAATTTATGAAAACAAAGAAACACATGTAATAGATAAATGTTTGATAAAATGACAATTTTATTTATTTTCTACCTCTAACTGATGAATACTAACGGATATGACAATTTCATCTATTTATTTATTTTCTAAAAAAAGTCATAAATCAAAATTAAAACATCATATTTTGGAATTGAATCTTGTCATGATTTTTTAAAAGAATGAAGTTAAAGCTACTTAATCTTAAAAAAGGAAATATAAAAAATGTATTTATGCAAATAAGGAAATACTTATGGCCGGTGAATATTAACATATATGACAATTTCATTTATTTATTTATTTTCTAAAAATGGCATACATAGTAAATATCATGTTGAGTTTTTATAATTAAAAAAAAATAAAGTTAGTTATAAATTAAAAGTAAAATATATATATATATTTTTGAATATTTTAATTTTGAGTTGATCCTTTTTATGATTTTTTTAAAAAAAATAATGAAGTTAGAGTTACTTAAATTTAAAAATAAAAATAATAAAATATTAAGAAGTTATATTTTATATCATGATAATAAACTTATGCTCTTAAATTTGTTCGTTATTATCTCTAATTTTCGGCTAACCTTTTGATGTTTAAATATAAGTTTTTCTTTACATATTATCAGTATTAGAGTCATATATTTTTGCGAATCATTTTTTTTATTCTCTCTCCAATTCTCGCTCAACTTGCATTTCTTTATGGGCATCACATGGTAAATCACCATTCAACTTCTTATAAATAATGTTAGAATGGGTCGGCTCATCCTCAGAATTCAAGAAAGAAAGAAAAATACAGAACAAAGTCATTTTATTTCTGTGACACATCTACTCGACTTGTAAGTTCTCCGATTAATCCTATCACAACATAGTAGCCAAGAGTTGAAATCTCATTCTAACTTAATTGAGTGCAGGGAAATCATGAATTGAGGGTTTTTGTCGACTCTTTGATCTTAGAAAAGAACGATGATTTTCTTTTCCAGCGATTTCGATAAGTATCATTGGTACAAATCCATTTTATTAATTGATTTACTGATATTTTTAGCCAGATTTAAAATCCCATTCTAACCTAAGATTATAGTGGTACTTGAGTGCAGGAGAAATAATAACGAAAGGTTTTCGTCGATTCGTTAATCTTAAAAATGGACGATAATTTTCTTTTCCAATGATTTAGTAAGTATTAGTGGTACATATTCATTTTATTAATTAATTAATTGATATTTTTAGCCGAGATTGAAATCTCATTCTAACTTAAGATTCTTGTGATTCTTCAGTGTAGGAGAATCAGAAACTGACGGTTTCTGCCCACTCTTTAATCTTAGAAATAGATAACAATTTCTCATCGGCGAAGACACTAGTGGCTGAGACAGTGGGGGAAGAGATAAATGAGGAGAGGGTAAAGATGGATATAAAGAATCTGCAAGAGGTGGAGGTAGATATGAAAATAATGACCTGGTTGTTTACAGTGAACATCCTAGTTACCATGTAAGGACTCACACCAACCAGATTCTGGTCTTTTCTTTGCACTAGGACTATTTTCATAGAGTTGGTTCAGAGGGGAACTAATGAAGGAGATGTCCAAGAGAACCTTGGTTGAGAAGATGAAGGAGGAGGCAGAGAGAACCATGGCTGAAACGGAGGGGGAAGAG
Organism: Solanum acaule; assembly: GCA_036250505.1. Lineage (NCBI taxonomy): Eukaryota > Viridiplantae > Streptophyta > Magnoliopsida > Solanales > Solanaceae > Solanum > Solanum acaule. The sequence goes on along the minus strand of JAJOOR010008198.1, from coordinate 5,114 downwards.
ATGAAAGAGAAGGGGACGCAAGTGGATATCAAAAATCTGCAGATGGCGGAGATGGATATCGATTTCTCATCGGCAGAGGGCATAATGGGGGGAAGAGACAAGGAGGATAGGGCGGAGGTGGATATTGATTTCTCATCGGTAAAGGTCGTGGTGATAGAGAAAGTGGATGAGGAGATTAAGGAGGAGGGGGCGGATGTGGATACAAATAATCCGGCAGAGGAGAAACGCTTTGGTAATCATTTACCCTGTAACTCTAATTATGCCTGAATTGGGACGACGGTGGTGAATGATGAATCGTCATATACGTACCAAGGAGTTCCTCGTCCACTACTTCGATTGGATTATTTGAATCCACATCCGCAATCTTCTCCTTTGTCTCCACTCCATCTTTTCCGCCATTGTGTCATTCGCCGATGAGAAATGGATATACACTTTTGTCCCCTCCTTCATCGTCTCTTCCCCCACCTTGGAGAAATTGATATCCACATCTGCCTTCTGCGGATTCTTAGCATCCACTTGTGTCTCCTCCTCTTTCATCTTGTTCCCCACCATCTCATCCATAGTTTTCTTTGTCTTATCCCCACCTTCTCAGCTAAGGTTCCCTTCGACACCTCATTCATTAGTCCCCCTCTAAACCAACGCTATAAAAGCAGTATTAGTGAAAAAAAAAGACTAAAATTTGGTTGGCGTGATTCCTTGCATGGTAATCAGGATGTTCGCTGTAAACAACCAAGTCATTCTAATCCTCTATTGCCAGTGAAAAATTTCTATGTTCTTTCATTGAGAGTTGAGAATCGTAAAGAAGAGATAATTAGAAAATCAAAGGCATAAGCAGCGATAAAGGAAATCACATAATAGGATTTTGGAAAAAACTAAAAAAATAGCTTCTCGTATGAAGAGTCATGGGTCAATTAACACGTCGCATATGTCTGACAAAAGAATATCCCCTTTGCTAAGTCGTGACATGTTGAAGAAGTCGTCATCATTTCTTTGCGGAGGTTGAAGAAGTGGCGACATGAAAGAAAATCAGTTTAATTCTATATTTATTTCTAGCCAAGTGGTTGTTTGATTATTATAGGTTACAATTGTTTTATGTTGGATAGTTATCTATTTATTTGCTCCACTGGAGATTTGAATTTTCAAGCATACTAGTTAGTCGAAATTAATATTTTGTTTAAAATACTTCTACAATATTACAGATTACTATATGCTTTGTTATTTTGTTTTGTAATGATTCTGCTTGTTTAATCCATAACATTGACCAAACATTATGAGTTTTTTTTCTCCTAGACATATCTAATACACTGATTATATATATATATATATATTCATGTCATGGAGTTTAAATGTTACAGGTAAAACTTTAGAATATTGTCATATGAACTTTCAGTCGTAAAATTCAAACTCCATAATATTAACTGTTTCTTAAATATACAAAGCTAAAAAGTGACTAAATGTCTCAACCTGAAATCCATGAGTTTGACATTTGAAAAGTTAGGCTCATGTATTTCTTTTGATTGTCTCTTCTAGCACGAAGAGTTTGACTCTTTTTTTTATTATTAAAATTTGGACTCATGGTCCATTTATTCATGTCTATAATCCGAAAGAGTTCAAACTTCAAACAATAGCTCGAAAGAAAAAACAGTGACTAATAACTATTGTGTACCCCAAAATGACTGTATTTAAGGTGCTAACAAGACAAATCAGTTATTCTTTTTTGGACAGTTATTTAGTAAATAATTATTATATTTTCTTAATGTTTATGAATATTTAGATTCTAATCTAAAGACAAAATCATATGACAAAACATTAGATTATGATCTGAAATTTTATAAGTTGTTCGAATTTTGGACGACAGTCTAACATTTTGTACGTAAGATTGAGAAACATATGAGCAAACATTAACTTCGGGTCTAATATTATTTGAACGATGATTTTTCAAAGTCTATATATCTGCACAACTTTTAAAAATAATAATATAATTTAAATAATGAACTTAGAGAAGGATATATTTATATAAATCAATCATTCCTCGAAAAATGATACAATGCTTTACTTTGTCTTTGTTTTAACTGAATGACGTTAACTTATTCGCACCTGGTGTTTACACCAAGCCAATACATACATTAAATTTATAGTTCATTTTACTTAGCCATAATTAATTAACATGTGTTTTACTTCATTAAATCATGTAATAATGAAAATTGCATTGGTTTGGTGTAAACACCCTGTGCAGATAAGTTTTTTTCCAATTGATTCGATTCCAAAAAGTGTGGTATCAAAAATAAGAAGACATGTAATCCATTTAATTGGTCTAATATAACCCAATTTTAATTATGCAAAACTTTGTTGAAATATTGTGTTCTTTTTTATATTCATATATTTTAACGTCATAATAAAGAAAATTGAATATTCAAGACTTTTAAAATAAATTAAAATCGATTTGATACATCTTCGATCACAACAACAACAACAACAACAAGAAAGAAGAAGAAGAAGAATAATAATAATAATAATAATAATAATAATAATAATAATAATAATAATAATAATAATAATAATAATAATAATAATAATAATAATAATAATAATAATAAACAACAATAATAATAATACAGCAATATTGCCATGATTATCAATTCTTTCCGTTTTATTCGAGTTATTTTAGTAGTTGAAAAATAAAATAAAAAAGAGGATAACTTTTCATGATTCACGTTTTAAGTGTATCATTACAAATAAAATAAACATGCAACTCAATGCTTATTTTAAAATATATTTTGTAACGTAAAAATTAGTTACATAAAAATCTAAAATAATAATATTACAACAATATAATCGTGATTATCATTTTTTTTTACCCAAATTATCTTAGTAGTGAAAAACAAAATAAAAAAGAAGATGCAATATAGTCGTGATTTTTAATTCTTTTCATTTAAGCAGCGAAAAAAATAAAATTAAAAAGAGGATGACTCACCATGGTTCACGTTTTAAGTGTATAATTACAAACAAAAATAAATACGTAATTTAACACTTGTTAAAACATATTTTATAACGTAAAAGTTAGTTACACAAAAAAAAATCACAACAATATAGCTATGGTTATCAATTCTTCCAATTTTACCCAAATTATCTTAGCGGTGGAAAAAATAAAATAAAAAATAGGATGACTCACCACGGTTCACGTTTTAAGTGTATCACTACAAAAAAAAATACGAACCTAACACTAGTTAAAACATATTTTGTAACATAAAAATTAGCTACACAAAAAATTCTAAAAAAATAATATTACACCAATATAGCCGTGATTATCAATTCTTTCCATTTTATCCAAATTATCTTAGCAGTAAAAAAACAAAATAAAAAAGAGGATGACTCATGGTTCATGTTTTAAGTGTATCAATAAAAAAAAAAAAACCAACTCAACATTTGTTAAAACATATTTTGTAATGTAAAACTTAGGAAAAATGGTGTAAAAAATACTTCAACTTTGGTCGAAATTGCTGTTACGATACCAAACTTTGGAAATGACCTTTTATCCCCTGTACTATTTAATAGTGTATTTTAAAGGTATACATGTGCCTACATGGACATCATAAATATTGCATCATTTTAAATAGTAATGTGTCCACGTGGGCACATATATACCTTTAAAATACACTATTAGATAGTGCATGGAGGTAAAAGGTCCTCCATAAAGTTTGGTAACGTAACAGCAATTTCGGCCAAAGTTGAAGTATTATTCAAACCCTTTTCCCTAAAACTTAGTTACACAAAAAAAATAATAATGTTGCATCAATATAGTTGTGATTATCAATTCTTTCCATTTTACCCAATCTTAGTAGTGGAAAAAACAAGATAAAAAATAGGATGACTCACCATAGTTCTCGTTTTAAGTGTATCATTATAAGCAAAAATAAGCACGTAACTCAACACTTGTTAAAACATATTTTTTAACGTAAAATTTAGTTACACACAAAATTTTAAAAATTAATATTACAACAATATAAATGTGATTATCGATTCTTCACATTTTATCCAAATTATCTTAGCAGTTGAAAAAACTTGCAACTAATAATTAAACTAGGGATAAGGGTTTGAAAAATACCCCAACTCTGGTCGGATTTGTTGTTGCGATATTAAACTTTCATGAGGACCTATTACCTCCCTAGACTATTTAATATCGTATTTTAAACATATATATTTGTCCACGTGGACATAAAAAATAATGCAAAATTATAAATAGTAATGTGTCCACGTGGGCACATATATACCTTTAAAATACACTATTAAACAGTTCAGGGGGTAAAAAATACGGTATTAAATAGTCTAGAGAGATAATAGGTCCTTATGAAAGTTTAGTATCGCAACAACAAATCTGACCAAAATTGGGGTATTTTTCAGACCCTTATCTCATTAAACTATAAAGGGGTAACCTTACACTAAACAAAACGTTTATACTTAAGAGTAATTTAATTTAGTCAAATAAGTATCAAAATAAAACATGTAAATATAATATTTAAAACCTCAAGGGTAAGTTCTATGAATACAAATATGATATGATGTTTATTACATCATTCACTTATTTAACTCCGAAACAATTAAAGCGTTGCAAATTTGAAAATCCAAATGCAGCTTAGTAATTAAGGTGTTGAAAATTAAAAATCTAATTTAATTGATCATTAATTATATAATCTAGTCAACAGATTTATAATAATAAAATCTTTGACTATTTAATATATTAATTTATTTGTCAATTTTATAATCAATGATGGACACTACTAATAATTAAAGTGTTGCAAAATTAAAAGTCTAATTTGACAATATCACACTATTTATTTAAGGGATAAGCGTCTGAAAAATACCTCAACTTTGGTCGGATTTGCTATTGCGATACTAAACTTTCATGAGGACCTATTACCTCCCTAGACTATTTAATACCGTATTTTAAACATATATATTTGTCCACGTAGACATAAAAAATAATGCAAAATTATAAATAGTAATGTGTCCACGTGGGCACATATATACCTTTAAAATACACTATTAAATAGTTCAGGGGGTAAAAAATACGGTATTAAATAGTCTAGGGAGGTAATAGGTCCTTATGAAAGTTT
>JAJOOR010008197.1:0-34552 GCA_036250505.1 Solanum acaule | reverse complement strand
GTCAGGAGGAGAATCATTAAGCACCTTAAGATCTTTATGAACATCCTCAGGTTTAAGTCACCTTTCTAAAGTTGCTTTCGCCTTGGACTTCATGATTTTATTTTTCTTAAGATTCATAATTTGCGCTATGGTGGGATTCACCATCGATAAACAAGAAGAGTCATTTATGAAAACTATTTTGGAATCCATCTCTTCACTCACAGGTCCCTCAAGAAAAATATTCTTAGATCCCAATTGTTTATTTTTTGAAAGAAAAGAAAAGCAGGAAAACGACAAAGGAAGAAAAGTTGAAGAATAAAGTTTTATTGCACTAGAGAATGTCATAGTATTGAGTATTGACTAACAAAATAGATGTATTTAAGACTAAAATCTAACTGAAAAATACATAAATATTTTCAATATTTCTGATTGCATCAACAACATAACAAATAATAGAAATCAGGTCTAAATTAATAATTCATTACCGTAGTAAGAAGATCTATTGTTCTAAACCAAAGATCTTGAACCTCATATGTATAGCTCTTAAGGTTGTGCACTATTGTGTTGAGACCAATTTGAGAAATCTTGAAGCGTGTTCGTATCAGCTGGGTGATGCTTCTTAGTAAACTCAGGGAGAATAGGCCATGTGAAGTCGGGATAAATTCGAGGATTGTTGGAGTCCACCAATTTAGTTGGTGGCCTCACCACCTTATCTTTGTTTGGACAAATAAAGAAAATAACTGATTTCCTAGGAATGTTGTTGTTTACCACTGCCCTGTGCAAGAACCTTTTGAATATTCCATTCGAGCGCCTGCAAAAAGGCAAACACCAAATTTGGTATAACCCCACTTGATCAATTACGTGAAAGACATTATATTCATGTTGTACGTACGTCCTAAGCCCTCATGATGTACACCATTTCACGCCATGTTAAAAGATCCTATATTGTTTCTCTCAGAAATATATATTGTTTGTCTAATTGTCTCTATTTATATGATTTGTATGTAGTACGCTAGCTTATTATATAGTTGTAGTGTGTAAACTTGCTTACCATAAATGTGCTGCCTATGTTAGCGACAAAAGCATTGAAATTTGGATTGATTGAGTGTCATTCGTTGTCCACAAAAGCTTGAAGTCCGCTAACACAATCTTGATGGAGAATGGTTAATGATGTTGGATCATAATGAGGCCATGTTCCTTAGGTGAGCTCTGGATTATGGCATGGTAGACAGTAGTTGATTCTCATTATGGAATCATCGTGTTCAAAAAATTCTCTATAGTGGCTCTTTTGTACGCCAGGCTCATCCCTAAGAGCTCCATGATCCTAAGAGAGAATGTGCTCATGGAATTGCAATATTCTTGATAAACATTCCTATGTAATTAAAGGGAAAAAGGGTTAATTCATTTAAATAATCGAAAAAATAGAAAAATTGTTATTCCTTCTATTTCAATTTGTACTAAAATGCACAATTTTGTGGTTTTAAAAATGTTATGTGAAAAGTTGAAATTATAGAGTTGCCAAAAAAGAAGAAAAATAACATTTTTTTTAGAAACTCACTAAAAAGAAAAGTAATACTCCCTCTGTTCCTTTTAAGTTGTCATATAGATTAAAAATACTTGTTACAAAATAGTTGTCATCAATTTAAACAATCAAGAGAGAATTGATGATCTTTTTCAAACTTTTCCCTTAACATTAATTATCTAGAATTAAGAGGAGCATATATAGATACAGATTAAAGAAATAATAAGGGATATATTGGTCAATACAACACTCCTTATTAATTTTTTCTTAAAGGTTGTGACAAACCTTATCATGACAACTAAAAAGGAATGAATGGAGTATTATACAAACAAATTGAAGTAGGGGAATGCTAAGGTAGTCAATTATCCTTAACCTAGATTGTTAAATCTTTCACCCATTGTTCTTTGGAAATACTCTTCAACTATGTCAGATGAGTCTTCTTTAACAGAGTATTGAAAAGAGAGAGTCTCTTTCCAAGGCAACTTCGACAAAAACATTCCAGTAAAGCTGCTGGCATAGCCACAATTCTCACCAATTTTTCGCTAATCTTTTTGCTTTTCAGAGAGAGGCAAGTCAAAGAGAGATTAACATCAACACCGTGGTTCACTACAAGGAAGAAACCATGGCTGCTGCACGCTTCACCAACAAGCCTAGATGTTTGTTGGGCCACGACATGGTCACCATAAAAGAAACTCCCTATGTCGATAAGGGGAACTGGAAGATCTTGTGCTACAACACAATCCTTCACGTCCTGTTTCATACGGGATGCACAAAAAACTAATGGATTTTTCTAATCTCCCATAGGTGATTTATCATTTGTGATTATACTATCAGTGGCCATTGAATGAAAGGGTTTGTTTTTCTCTCTTGTGTAATGAGTCACAAGTGAAAATTAAGTAGTAGTATTTAATTGCTAGGAGCCAAAGTGAATGATTATATAGGGTTTAATGATGCTTAAAATTTGGGTAGAAGTCCATGTATTGTTTGTCTTTTCTATTGTTGACCAGAGAGTTTCCATAAATTTTGAATAAGATTTAAAAGAGAAAATATTTTCAAAGATATGTTTGACCGTAGATTTTAAACCAGATTTGAAAATTTGTCCCTTAGAAAAGTTTTTAAGTTCCAAAAGGGGTCCGAACAATTTTCTAAGAAGGGTTTAGTAACGCTTAAAGAGATGTTTGACCATAGATTTGGAAAATTTATTATTGTATTAAAAATATGTCTGACCATAATTTTTTTAAAATTATTAATAAACATACTTTTGACCATAGATTTAGAAAATTCATTACTATATTAAAGATATGTTTGACAATAAATTTTAAAAAAAATATCATTAAAGCTATGTTTGACCATAGATTTAGAAAATTTATTAATGTACTAAACATATTTTTGACCATAGATTTAGAAAATTTATTAATGTACTAAAGATTTGTTTGACCATAAATTTTGAAAATTTATTATTTAAGAAATATTTGACTATAGACGATTTAGAAAATTTATTTCTGTATTAATGATATGTTTAATCATATATTTTGAAAATTTATTATTAAAGATATATTTGACCATAGATTTAGAATTTTATTATTGTATTAAAGATATATTTGACCATAGTTATTGAAAATTAATTATCTATATCTATCCATATCTATATCTTCTATACTACCTTAAAAGCATGAACTCCCAAACATGAATGTTGAATTACTATAATACCCTCAATTAAAAATACTCAATTTATTTAATTTAATTATATTTTATTAAAAGTAGAGACCTTTTTTACACTAAAAGATTGTGACTTTTCCGATGAGTTGTTACTTTTTCAAAGGATTGTGACTTTTTCAAAGGGTTGTGACTTTACAAAAGAGTTGTTCCTTATTTAATGAGTTGTGACTATTTCAAAGGGTTATGACTTTTCCGATGAGCAGTGACTTTTTGAAGGGTTGTGACTCATCTAATAATGCACAATAAGTACCTATTCATAGTACTATTTGTTAGCTATAAATAGAGGGGTTTCCTTTCACTTTCAAACTACGTTTTTTTAAAGGTTTTTTACTCTTCTTCTTCTTAAAATATCCAAGTGTTCTTTGCAACAGTTGATTAAGTTCAAAATTCTATGAAATTGGAGGTACCACATAAGAAAGAGTTGGTGAACAAATTGTAACAAATCATTCATCAATTCACAATTATATTTTCCTGTTACGATTTTCATCACACAAATACTTCAATATTATTTATTTCATTTTAGAAACTTAATAGCCTTTTAATTAACCTACATATTTTATTTATTAAAAAATACTAATTTCATATGAATAGTCACAACAATTTCTACGTTCATGTTTCTTCGGTCATAAATCACAACCATTCACTCCTTACAAGTTTTTGGTGATCTCTTTTCTGTGACAATTTGAGATCATTTAAAATTTTCATACATTATTCATCCCCAATTCATTGATTTGTTTCGCAAAAGTTCTTAGCATTGAAATTTAGGTATTGTCTTTCTATTAAAGAAGAAAAGAAGATAACAACGAAATGTGCAATTATCTATGAACTTTGCGTCACACAGAAAACTTCTATATATAGTGCACGGGAATTTTTATTTTTTTTCTTGTTTTGTTTCTGTAATTAATTTCTTTTGTATTTTCATTCGAGATAGAAGTTAATAATTAGTGTTCACATAATGAGTTAACAATGATGAATACACACATTCTAGATTATTTTTTCTAATAAAATAAATAGATCAAGTTGTGGGAGAGACAATAATAATAAACAAATATGAAAAAAGGCACATGACTGGGGTAAAATATTTCTTCTTTGTTTATCCTTTTTTTATTCTTTTAACCTCAAACGAAGGAGTTTCTTCCTAATTTTGGAACACTAAGGTTAATATAGCATGAATATATATTTTCGTCTTCCTTCTTCATTGGCTATGAATTTTTCAATATATTCTTTGGAGAATGTAAAGTGTTGGTGGCAAGAGATTTCAACCGAATTAAACACTAGAGTACATATATCATGAACAAATATTTTCGTCTTCCTTCTTCATTGGCTATGAATTGTTCCATATATTTATTATTTTTTATATTTATATTGTGTTGACTTTTTTTAAGTATGAATTTCCTGTTATTTGTGTTCATTTTGATCTAAGAAAATGTTATGTCACACGATACACTCCTTGCAAGCTATATAAAAATAGATAAGAAAATAGTGGTTGATCACAAAAGGATTCTATAAATAAATAATTTAAATTTTATTCATCAATTAATTTTTTTATTGAAAAAGTATAATGTTTTATATTATGATACAACTTCTATAAGGTACTAGATACTCTCATTAGCAACAACTATATGAAATGTATGCTGCATAAAAAAAGATAGGACTACAATTCCACAAAGATATGGTAGAAACTTAAAGAAATATAATATTTTTCACCATAGGTGGTATAGTTCATATTTTATTATTAAATTATGCTACTGAAATATATATATAAAAGAAAAATTGGTCAACATAAATATTTGACGTACACTCAATTCTCTATTTAACCATCATTCGTTATAATAACATTTACTGTAACAACCAAATTTTTTTTAGAACTAATTTTTATGTTATATTTTTTTTTCTCTATAACATTCTATTTATAATAGTGTTGAAATTTTCTATAGAAGTACACATTTGGTAAATTTACATCTCTATGATAGCTTAGTCAAATATTAATTGAGTAATAATATTTTAAAAAGATATATTACGTATAAAGATAAAATATTGCACTATTTATGGTAATAGTTATTAGTGTGATGCACATATCAAATTTGAATTATTAATGTTTAAGAGAAAAAATGTACTTAAATGGTGTCCATCATTTATAGTCATAACCTCAAGAGGAAAGGCTATTGGTGACATTTTTTATATTGATATTATTTTTCTATTTTGCTGGTTAAGTTTGTTTACAAAATTGAGTAAAGAAAAAAAAAATAGTACTCAAGAAATGTCACTTTCTCACCATAGTTAAATTTTGAATGTATTTTGAAATGTTTAAATGAAATCAGGTCATTTTGGTCTCAAAAAATAATTAACTTTATGACAATTTGTATTAATCATTAAAAAGCACTTGACCACTGTTCTTTTAATTTATAATTATTTACTAAAAAGATTTAATTTAGTCATATTAATTCTATTTTACAATATCATATACTATATAATATGATACAGACGTGCAACGCGCGTGCCGTAAAACTAGTTAAAGATATGTTTATATAACACCTCAGAAAAACAAACTTGGACTTTTCAGCAGAAACAGGTGAACCACGGAGGGGTTCACGGGCTGTGATCAGGACCACGATCCATCACCCTCATCGTGGTTAACACCCTCCCAGCAGTGGTGGACCACGGAGCCCTTCACAGGCTGTGGACTACCTCACGAGCCGTGGGAAGGATTGTGGAGGAAGTACAGAACCACCCAGGGCTGAGGAATCATACTATGGAGCCCTCCACGGGCCGTGGTCTTGATGATGGGCCGTGGTGGCATACGTAAACCTGAGCCAGCAGACCCCTAGCCCAAGTGAAGAACCATGGTGGCCTTCACGGTCCGTGGTCCTTAACACGGGCCGTGGTAAGGCTTGTGGTTGGACCTTCCCAGAACCAGTAGTCACTGGCTAAGAATCCACGACCCACTTGATGGGCTGTGGTCCCTTTGATGGTCTGTCAGTGGCGCCGTGGTAGGCCTCTGTCAGCTTTTAAGTCAGGATGGTTTAGGCATTTTCCCCTATGCACTGGACATTTAAACTACGTCATTTAACACCTAAAATTCATCATTTTAGTCAATTTAAGCCTAGTAAATTAGTCAGAACTTACCCCAAATCGTTTATTCTGAAGAATTCGCTAAAACTTAGAGTAGAAGAGGAGAAAGAAACAGCCAACCACTAAGGAACAAACATGAGATTTTCTTTAGTTCAGCCCCGAAATACAAAGGATTTCTCCATGAATTTCGTTACCAGGTATGTGATATTTCACTAGTGGGTTTCTTTCATCTACTAGGTCCCTAGAATTCAGTCAGATTATTGATTCTCAATACCTTGTGTAGACCTAGGGTTTCTAAATCCTTAGAAAATTGTTGTGATTTAGCTATTGTATTATTTGCAATCAAAATATCATGTTTTCTTAGAATTGTAGTTTAATTCCCTGTATTAAACTCAGAACCCTAGATTGTGTAGATTCTCCTAGTTCATGAATTGCACTTGCTAGGTCAGTTAAACAGATAGTCATGCTTCAGATTTTAAATGTCTCATTGTCAGTATATAAATGTTGCATTCTCAGTTAGCATGTCAGTATTTTGAGTTATTCAATAGTTCGGTCATAGTGTATTATTTACATATTCAGTTGGGAGTAGACGTATCACCGAGTTGGACTAGGGTTCAGTGTACCCTCACAATCCCAGAACTACGTGCCCCCATAGGAGTATAAGTCCCCTCTGTGGGCATCAAATTTAGTGATCACGCCAGTCATCCCTTTATACCCATGGCAAGGTATATTGGGTCCTCTCGATGAGGCGTATAATTGGACTCCACATTCAGCTCACGTGGTTTTATGTCGGTTAATAGTAGCTCCCACAATCAGACTTGTAGTGCATTTGACTAGGTTTTCAGTATATATTTCAGTATTCAGTTCAACATGTCATGTTCAAGATTAGTACTTGGTCATTGCATCATTTTAGATCTTCAGTTATCGTTTCAGTAGTTACATTCCTGCTCATTTATGCCTTGTTCAACTTTCATATGTTTATTCAGCTTAGTATCTATATCCTCCATGCTCAGTACATTCAAAGTATTGACGCATACTCTGTGCTATATCCTTTCATGATGTAGGTTCAGGTACCCAGTATTCATATCACGCTTAGATCGGTCCTCGATCCATATTCAATAGCTTGAGTGGTGAGTCCTCATACTTCAAGGACAATAGACATGCTTTATTTTATTTCAGTTTTCTATTCAGTTTTCATTTTTGCTAGGGTTAGCTGGGGGCATGTCCCAACAACTGTAGTCAGTAGAGGTTTTTTAGACATAGTAGTAGAACCAACTTGACTTGTTGAGTTTGATCTTTCAGTTGTTATGAAACTCTTAGTACATTTCATATATTCAGACTAGTTGGGTATTCCCCACTTTCAGTTATCCACTCTTTTAGCTTCCGCATGGTATCTGTTTTATTTGGTATCTCTTACTATGCTTCTGATATGCCAGACACAAGGTTAGCTTGGGGTCACTCGTGATCCTAGGTCCTAGGATGTCTGAAAGCCGTACTGAGTAAAGTCTCTTTCATGGGTGTGAAGTTCACCACATTTAATGAGAGGGAGGCTACAAAGTGTTTTAGGAAAAACTTCACTTTATTGTTACTCTTATCGTGTGTGGGTATGATTTCCTTTCTAATTTGTCGTTATGTGTTTCAGATCATGCCTCCTCGTAGAGCTAACGCGCGGAATGCTAAAGCACGCAATGCTAACGCAGTTCCTCCAGTCCCAAACCATGAGGTTACGAATGCAAAATTTCGGAATGTGATCCAGCTCTTGGTTCAGAGTGTGGTCAATCAGAACAATCGGCAGGCCCCAGTTCTACAAACACTAATATTGGATCAGCTGCAGCTAGGGTTCGAGATTTTGTTCGGATGAATTCGCCTGAGTTTCTAGGGTCGCAGGTTGGTGAGGACCCACAAAACTTCATTGATGAGGTTAAGAAAATATTTGGAGTTATTTAAGTGACTGGTAATGATAGGGTGGAGTTGGCATCCTACCAACTTAAGGATGTAGCTTACATTTGGTTCACTTAGTGGAAAGAAAACAGGGGTGCGGATGCAGCTCCTATGACTTGGGAGTGTTTCACTGGAGCTTTTCTAGACATGTTCTTCCCAAGGAAGTTGGGAGAAGTTAAGGCACAATTTGAAGTAGGGTACCATGTCAGTCCAAGAATACAAACTTAAGTTCACCCAAATCTCCAGGTATGCTCCACACATGGTTGCCGATCCAAGGGAACAAATGAGTAAGTTTCTGTTTGGGATATCTGACTTGGTGAAAACAGAGTGCAAGAATGCTATGATATTAGAGGATATGAATATCTCTAGGCTTATGACTCATGCTCAGCAGGTTGAGGGAGATAAGCTTAGGGAAATACCTAAGGACAACAAAAAGGCTAGAACAGGGAATTATGAATACTCTCAGTAGAAATCGGGTCGTGGAAATCGCTTGCATTTTCAGTAGAGGTCTACAACCCTAGCACCTTCATCAGCTAGTGCTCCATCCCCTAGGTTTCGATAGGATCAGAAAGGTAGGGCATCATGCTCTAAATTTCAGGGGAGTGCTTCGAGTAAAAGGACCTTCCAAACTTGTCCAAAGTGTGGTAAAAACCATCCGGACGAGTGTCTTGCACGCAAAGAAGGGTGCTTTAGGTGTGGTCAGTCTGGACATAGGTTGAAGGATTGCCCTTCTGCCAGGCAGTGGCAAGGAAGTAACAACAATAGAGCTCAGTCTATAGCTCCAACAACACCAGCAGGTTGCCCAACTCAGTAGGGTGCTTCATCTGGTATAGGTGGCAGTCAATGCCAGAATAGATTGTATGCTCTCCACGTTTGCCAGGAACAAGGAGATTCTTCTGATGTGGTCACTGGTACATTACAAGTCTTTCATTTAGATATTTATGCATTATTAGATGTAGGGGTTACATTGTCTTTTGTAACTCCTTATATAATAGTAAATTTCGGTGTCAGTCCAGAAACTCTCTGAGAACCCTTCTCAGTCTGTACTCCAGTTGATGACCTAGTTATAGCTGGATGGGTATACATAAATTTCCCTGTCACGATCTCTCAGAAAGTCACCTCAGCAGATCTTGTAGAGTTAGAAATGGTAGATTTTGATATCATTCTAGGCATGGATTGGTTACATTCTTGTTATGCCTCAGTTGATTGTAGAACTAGGATTGTTCAATTTCAGTTTCCAAATGAGCCAATCTTAGAGTGGAAGGGTAGTAGCTTAGTACCTATGGCCCGATTCATCTCTTACCTTAAGGCCATAAAAACAATTTCCAAAGGCTATATGTATCATCTTATCCGGGTTACGGATTCAAACTCCGAAACCCCAACTCTTCAATCAGTCCCTATAGTAAATGAGTTTCCAGAAGTGTTTCCAGAAGATCTACCTAGAGTTCCTCCCGAAAGGGAAATTGGCTTCGAAACAGATCTTCTTCCAGATACCCAGCCCATTTCTATTCCTCCTTACAAAATAGCTCCAGCCAAGCTTAAGGAATTGAAAGAACAGTTAGAAGACCTTTTAGATAATGGCTTCATCAAACCTAGTATCTCTTTATGGGGTTCTCCCGTGTTGTTCGTGAAAAAAAAAGATGGTTCTCTCAAAATATGCATTGACTATCAGCAGTTGAACAAAGTCACAATCACGAATAAGTATCCCATCCCCAGGATTGATGACTTGTTCGACCAGCTTCAGGGGGCTAGTTGTTTTTCTAAGATAGACCTCAGATTTAGCTATCATCAGCTCAGAGTTAGATATAGCGATATTTCGAAGACAAATTTTAGAACTCGGTATGGTCGTTACGAATTTGTTGTTATGTCTTTTGGACTAACAAATGCTCTTGCAGGTTTCAGAGACTTAATGAACAGGGTGTTCAAACAGTATTTGGACTTGTTCGTCATCGTCTTATTTGATGATATCCTCATTTATTCTCGAAGTGAGGAGGAGCATGTGACTCATCTAAGAGTTGTTCTACAAACTCGCAAGGATCGCCAGCTATTCGTTGAGTTTAGCAAATGTGAAAATTGGTTACAATCTGTAGCTTTCCTTGGTCATGTGGTATCTAGGGAAGGGATCCGAGTGGATTCTCAGAAGATTGAGGCAGTACAACACTAACCCAGACCCACCTCTCCAACATATATCAGAAGTTTCTTGGGTTTGGCTAGGTATTACAGGAGATTTGTTGAAGGATTTTCATTCATAACTTCCCCATTGACCAAGTTGACTCAAAAGAAGGCCAAGTATCAGTGGTCAGATGAGTGTGAGAAAAGTTTCTCAGAACTGAAAACTAAGTTGACTACAGCTCTAGTCTTGACTCTACTAGATGGTTCAGCCGGTTATGTAATTTATTGTGATACATCCAGGGTCGGCCTAGGTTGTGTGTTGATCCAACGAGGTAAGGTCATAACTTATGCTTCTAGACAACTTAAGGTTCATGACAAGAACTACCAGACTCATGACCTCGAGCTTGCAGTCGTAGTATTTTCCCTAAAGATTTGGTGACACTACTTGTATGGTGTTCATGTTTATGTATTCACAGATCATAAGAGCCTCCAGTATGTGTTCACCCAAAAAGAGTTGAGTCTTCATCAGAGGAGATGACTTGAATTCCTCAAAGACTATGACATGAATGTGCTTTACCATCCAGGTAAGGCCAATAAAGTGGCTGATGCTCTCAAGAGGTTATCCATGTGTAGTATAGCACAGGTTGAGGAAGAAAGGAAAGAGATAGCCAAAGATTTTCACCGGCTTGCTCGCTTAGGAGTTTGTCTTACGGTCACATCAGATAGTGGGGTGATAGTTCAAAATGGATCAGAATCTTCATTGGTAGTGGAGGTTAAGGAGAAACAGGATAGTGATTCGATATTACTTCAGTTGAAAGGTGCAGTTCATTAGAAGAAAGTTGAGGTTTTCTCCCAAGAGGGAGACTGTATGCTTCATTACCAGGGTCGCTTATGTGTTCCTAACGTTGGTGAGTTGAGGAAACAGATCCTTACAAAAGCTCATAACTCCAGGTATTCTATTCATCCAGGTGCCACTAAGATATATCGTGATCTGCGGGAAGTCTTTTGGTAGAATGGCATTAAGAGGGATATAGCAGATTTTATGGCTAAGTGTCCTAATTGTCAATATGTTAAGGTAGAACATCAAAAACCAGGAGGTATGACTCAAGAGATTAACATTCCTACATGGAAGTTGGAAATGATAAACATGGAATTCATTACAGGTTTACCTCGTACTCGCAGACATCATGACTCTATTTGGGTGATAGTAGATAAAGTCACTAAGTCCGCTCACTTCTTGGCTGTCAAAACCATATATTCAGCGGATGACTATGCCAAACTCTACATCCATGAGATAGTCAGGTTGCATGGGTTCCTTTATCTATCATCTCAGATAGAGGTCCTCAATTTACCTGTCATTTTTGGAAATCATTTTAGAAAGGTCTTGGTACTCAAGTAAATCTCAGCACATCATTTCATCCATAGACGGATGGTCAGGCAGAGCATACCATTCAAACCTTAGTGGACATGTTCAGAGCTTGGATGATTGATTTCAAGGGTAGTTGGGATGATCACCTACCTCTCTTATAGTTTACCTATAATAATAGCTTCCGTTCTAGTATTCAGATGGCCCGGTATGAGGCACTATATCTACGTAGATGCAGGTCCCTAATTGGTTGGTTCAAAGTAGGTGAAACAACTTTGATAGGGTTAGATTTGGTTCATGAGGCTATGGAAAAAGTTCAGCTCATTAGATATAGACTAAATACAGCTCAGAGTCGTCAGAAGTCCTATGCAGATGTGAGAAGAAGGGACTTAGAATTTGAAATTGATGATTGGGTTTTCCTAAAGATGTCACCTATGAAGGGGGTGATGAGATTTGACAAGAAAGGGAAGCTCAGTCCTAGATATGTAGGTCCTTAGAGAATCCTGAAAAGGGCTGGTAATGTGGCATATGAGTTGGAGTTGACAACAGAACTAGCAGCAGTTCATCCGATCTTTCACATTTCTTTGTTGAAGAAGTGTGTGGGTGATCCGACATTGATAATACCATTAGAAAGTGTGGTTGTGAAGGATAGTCTCACTTATGAAGAGGTGACAGTGGAGATTCTTGACCGTCAGGTTCGTAGGTTGAGAAATAAAGAACTCACTTCAGTGAAGGTTTTGTGGAGGAGTCAATCCATAGAGGGAGCTACTTGGGAAGAAGAAGCAGCCATGAATGCCAAGTATCGTGAGATCTTTCCTTCCGACTCCGTTTCATCTTGAGGTAATAATTCTTCTCCAATCTCTCAGTTTACTCTTACATAAATTTAGTCTTAGTATCATGTTCCTTTAGTTGTTCTTGCATTTTCAGCATATTACATGTTCTTTGAACTCAGTTCAGTCAGATAAAGTTTCTAGTACTTAGTGGTAGGGATTGCAGCTCCTTCCCTCCATACTTACCTAGTTTAGGAATCATTCGAGGACGAATGATCCCCAAGGGCGAGATATTGTAACACCTAAGAAAAACAGACTTGGACTTTTCAGCAGAAAAAGGTGAACCACAGAGGGGTTCACGGGCCGTGATCTGGACCACAGTCCATCACCCTCATCCTAGTTCATACCCTCCCAGCAGTGGTGGACCACGAAGCCCTTCATGAGTCGTGGACCACCTCACAAGCCGTGGGAAGGTTCATAGAGGAAGAACGGACCCACCCAAGGCTCAGACATCAGACCACGGAGCTCTCCACGGGCCGTGGTCTTGATGACGGGCCATGGTGGCATCCGTGAACCAGAGCCAGCAGACCCCCAGCCCAAGTGAAGAACCATGGTGGCCTTCATGGTCCGTGGTCCTTCACACGGGCCATGATAAGGCTCGTGGTTGGACCTTCCCAGAACCAGTAGTCACTGGCCAAGAATACATGAACCACTTGACGGGCCATGGTCCCTTTGACAGTCTGTTAGTGGCGCCGTGGTAGTCCTCTGTCAGCTTTTAAGTCAGGGTCATTTTGGTCTTTTCCCCTATGTGTTGGACATTTAAACTACGTCGTTTAACACCTAAACTACGTCGTTTTACTCAGTTTAAGCCTAGTAAATTAGTCAGAACTTACCCCAAATTATTTATTCTCAAGAATTTGCCGAAACTCAGAGCAAAAGAGGAGAAAGAGTCGACCAACCCCTCAAGAATAAGTAAGAGATTTTCTTCAGTTTAGACTCGAAATCCAAAGGATTTCTCTGTGAATTTCGTCACCAGGTATGTGGGATTTCACTAGTGGTTTTTTTTATCCACTAGGTCCCTATAATTCAGTCAGATTCTTGATTCTCCATATCATGTGTAGACCTAGGGTTTCTTAATCCTTGGATAATTGTTATGATTTAGGTATTGTAGTATTTCCAATAAAATATCCGGTTTTCTTAGAATCGTGGTTTAATTCCTGATATTAAACTCAGAACCCTAGTTTGTGTAGATTCTCCTAGTTCATGAACTGCACTTGCTAGGTCAGTCAAACAGATAATCATGCTTAAGATTTTGAATGTGTTATTGTCAGTATATAAATGTTGCATTGTCAATTAGCATGTAAGAATTTTGAGCTATTTAGTATTTCAGTCAGAATGTATCTTTTACATATTTAATCGAGAGTAGACTTAGCATCGAGTTGGACTAGGGTTCAACGTACCTTCACAGTCCAGAACTACGTGCCCTCGTAGGAGTATTAAACCCTCTGTGGGCATCAAATTTAGTGATCACGTCAGTCATGCCTTTATTCCCTTCACAAGGTATATTGGGTTCTCTCAATAAGGCGTATACATCAGATTCCACATTTAGCTCACGTGGTTTTATGTCTGTTAATAGTAGCTCCCAGAGTCAGACTCATAGGGCATTTGACCAGGTTTTCAGTATATATTTCAATATTCAGTTCAGTTATGTCATGTTCATGATTAGTACTTGGTCATTGCATTCAGTTTATCTCTTCAGTTATCTTTTCAGTAGTTACATTCTTGCTCAGTTATGCCTTGTTCAACTTTCATATGTTTATTCAGCTTAGTATCTATATCATGCACGCTCAGTACATTCAAGTACTGACACATACTCTGCGCTACATCTTTTCATGATGTAGGTTCAGGTATTCAACATCCAGATCACTCTTAGATTGGTCCCTAATCCGTATTCTGCAACTTGAGTGGTGAGTCCTCATACTTCGAGGACAATAAACATGCTTTATTTTATTTCAGTCTTCTATTCAGTTTTTAGTTTTGCTATTGCTAGGGTTAGCTGGGGGCATGTCCCAACAACTCTAGTCAGTAGAGGTTTTTCAGACATAGTAGTAGAATCAGCTTGACTTGTTGAGTTTGATCTTTTAGTTGTTATTAAACTCTTAGTACATTTCATATATTAAGACTAGTTGGGCATTCCCCACTTTCAGTTATCTACTGTTTTTGATTCCTCATGGTACTTGTTTTATTTGGTATCTCTTAGTATACTTATAATATGCCAGACACATGATTAGGTTGGGGTCACTCGTGATCCAAGGTCCAGTGTCACGTCAAGGGGGTAGCCTCGGGGCGTGACAGTTTGACTATAGACTTTGAAAATTTGTCCTCAAAATATTTTCAAGTAACAGTTTGTTGAGAAGGGTTTACTAATGCTTAAAATTGGGATGTATGTCTATTACAGAATGCACATAGACATATCCAAACATAGTATTCATAACATAATTATTGGGTAGAGATATTTAAAGACTTTTTCTAATTTAGTTTTTTTAGATAGTTTTCCATATACACATATAAACAACTCTTATTCTGAAAATAATACTAAAAGGAAATGGATACATTGACTCTATATTATACATGGTATCAAAGTTAGGTCCATCCTCATTTAGGCTCCCGATCCACTCTCTAGTTGGACCTGAGCATAAAGGGTTGTTAAAGTGGGTTAAATCCCACATTTGTTTGAAATGAACTAGTGATCTGATTGTTTGGACTTAGACAATCCTCCCCTCATTAGCTAGGTTTTGGGGTTAAGTCAGGTCATGTCTTTACACTCGTATTATTCTGTCAAGATCAAGTTTTATATTAGAAAATGTAACACCTCATATACTTACAGTTGTCTTTTTTTTGTGTCAAGGATTTACGAGCCTAAATTTGAAAATTTTATATTAATATTGCTCACGTTTGGAAACATGGATTCTAAATAAGAATTTGATATAAATATATTTTTTAGTCTCTCTTAAAAATGCCTTCTATATTCATTAAAAGAATTCTTTAATTACGATATATGTGTTTATATTATTTTATAAGAGTTATGATTTATTAATATTTTAATGGAGATAAAGAGATTAGTAATATTGAAGAATTATTATATGATGTAGACTTTATTCGAAATAATTTTCTACTAATTGTGGTGTATCCAAAAGTTATTCATATTTTACCACAAATCTACGCAATACCCGAATATATATATAATGGAATAAAAATATTTTGAAAATGTTACCTCCACCTCCACCTCCACGTGGAAGTGAAGGGAGTGGACAACCATTAAAGTTTATGTGGTGGCACCAATTGGGCAAAGCATTAAATGTTGTTGCTTTGTACTTCAAATTAGCTAAACATATTTTATGTTATAGATATAGGTTGCAAAACATAAATTTTTGTCGATTTTGGCTTTACTAGATAAAGTTTTCAATTACTGTAAACATCCATCAATTTTCTATCATGACCCAAGGGTACCCCCTAGATGCAACACGGCATATTTGACCCCGAAGGGGTCTCATAAAAACCCTTAGCATACATAAACATAAGAAAATAGAAATTATGCGAAATTTAAAATTTTACAATCGAAGTCTTTTTATTAAATCCAAAAGACCTTGTCTCATTAACCATCTACTACAATAGAATGTCAAAGAAGGGTCACAGCCCTTTACAAAGTAAAGTCTCAAAATAGAATAATGGAAAGCAACTAGAAGTAAATGACATCTTGTCCTCGAACCATGAGGACTCACACAAGTCTTGGAGATAAGCAATTCAAGCCTTTGTCAAGAAAGGAAGTACACTTCACCTAGCCGGAACCTACACTTATCAAAAATATACAAGAAATATGGGTTAGCACAAATATGTACTAAGTATGGAAGCATGCATAAAAATCCTTGAAATATGATAAAAAGGACAATTTAGTTAAAAAGCATGCATTTGTCAAATTTGAGAATCACCATGCACCTTTAATGTAAAATAAAAGTCATAGCATATTCATCATACAAATCCTCATAACATAGTAGAACCATTACCTTAGCAACCCTAAGATATACTTGTGCAATGTATGGTTGGCATCCCATAATACCAACCATACTAAGTACTCCTTTTAGGCCACCTTAGTCATACATATCATCCTTAGACCTCATCATAGTCAATAGTCATAGATAAAGAAATAGTCATGTACATTACTTGAACATAAGGAAAGTCATTCATAGCAACAATCCATTCAACATACATGCATACCTTCATATCTTATCATAGCATAAAGAACCATCCCATAACCCCTTTCCAAGTCTACTTGTGCAATGTAAAAGTGAAGTCCCATACCCCACTCCTACTAAGTAAAGCTCATCAAGAAGTCATAAGTATAGTTCGTGTCATATTCAATATCTTGTCATGTAGGTAGAATAGCCATAATTGACGTAGACCATGTGAGCTACATGGAATCCAGTGTCGTGTAACCCCACACCGAAAGAAGGTGTCCTACTTGCCTAAGGTAGAACTAAATGTATTAGCTTTTAGGTTGATCCACTAGCTAAAGACCTATGTGGGAACATAGTTATAGGATATGGAGATTGCTTCTAGAAACTCGACCTATTGTATTGGCGGAGGAGCTTCCATCTCATGAGAATAATTTAAATGACCCGACCTATTGTATTGACGGGAGGGCCTATACCTCATTTTCCATATCCACTCGGTGCTAAGCATTATTTCCCAAATTATACATAATTACTCTTGAATTGCATTTACATGTGTGAGGGAATATCTTGCCCTTCATTCAATACAACTCATAAAATAGCTCATAGATTTAATTAGGTGAGAATGGACTTTCAACTTTAGAATCATCATTAACATGTGAGTAAACCTTTCACATCATGTTCATAGTGTTTCATGAGAATAGCCTTTCAATCAACACAACAACATTATCATCATCCTAGACAATTCATAAATAGTCATGTGTAAGGGTAAGGGGAGAATGATCCTTCAACAATACCACAATTTACACAATAGTCATAGGATCTTCACTTTCTAAGTGAATCATAAGTTCATATAGAACTTTCATCAACATGTACAAAACCTCATAATTTACCCTTTAAGGGTCATGGATCATGTCTCACAATCACACCTAGAAATACTACATTAGGCATGAATAATAACATGATTTTAATAACTAAAGTACCATTGACACAATTCATAGTATACATCTTGCATCAATACACCCATCAAATTCATGAAATTGGGTCATGGGGAAATTCATGGGTTCATGGGGGACTTTATCATAAAATCTCCATAAAACAAAAATATCAATTATAATATAATAAAATTAACTCATTGAAATAGTTTTTAGGAAGAACCCATGACTTAGATTGAAAACCCTAGGTTTTGAAGAATCTACCAATTTGAAATTGAGAGTTGAAGGGCTTCATGGAAGAAAGTTTTCCATGAATCAAGAGTCCCATACCTTTTTTGAAGATTTACTCACGAATTGGAGTTGAGAAGGTGAGTTCTTGAGCCCTAATCTTCAAGTTCTTGTTCTTCTTGAATGGAGGATTTCTAGTGAGAGAAATATTGTGAGGGAGAGGATTGTGGGAATTATTTGGGTGTTGTGAATTAATGACTAAAATTGGGTGAATTTGACTTTAAAAGGTTTATATACTTGTTAGGAAAAGAGTATAATAATGTTGGCTCAACTTTTGGAAGAATAATTAAAGCCCCTAAAGTTTGGACTTAAAATCTGCCTAGGTCCCGTTTTAGCTCGCCTAATGCACCCTCCTAGGTCGCCAAGGGCACTAGGCGACACACCTAATGGACCCTTTGCTCGCCTAAAATTACAGAATGCTCCATCATGGAGCATTTCCCATGAACGAGAAGGAGGGTCTTTGGGCGATGCGCCAAGTGGGTTGGCGAGCCCCGACCTAGCTCGCACAAAATTCCAGTAGCTAGGTCAAGGGGGGGCTGCCCACTAGGCGAGGGAGGGTCCTTTTGGCTGGTAGCCAAATTGCTTGGGAGATGGTGCTGCCCCATCGCCAAGTGGTCCATTTCAAAAATTGTTTTCCTCCTTTTTTCTTAAGTGATCTAGGCCCCTTTGCCTTCTTGCTAGACTCTTACTTCATTCGTTTTAGCTCTAGTTAAGTCTACACATTTCCGGAGTCTTACATTTTCCCCTACCAAATAATGCTTTCAATTGTTGTAGAGATGTATGTGCACACTACGTTTGATTAATAGTTGTGGAAAGAAAATATTTTGAGGTGGTTATTTATCACTAAAAGAAAATTGATAATCTACATTAAGTTATTCAAGCCCATATTTAAGGCATGTTAAAGAAAAATTCTCTTTTTCATATCGCACGAATTCCAAAAAGTTATAAATCATAGAATGAGTTATATTTACTATTTTATTACTAGAAAGACCCTCTGTGAAGGTCATTGAGAAGTCAGCTGATTTTATTCCTTGATTTTATCATATCGTTCTCATACCTTATCATTGTGAAGTATGTTTGGTGGTAAAGTTATCATCCGTCAAGTTTCTTAATCTTTATGTCTATTAGCGAGCTATTGTCCTCAGATAAGAGCTGAAATGTTGGAGAATTATTATGATATATCTAAGGGAGTTGTCAAGCTACTATTTCTTGTCAGAAGCTTTTACAAAATTGTTTTTTGAAACTGATACTAATATTAAATCTTATACTCTATGTTTTTGGTATATACTTGCATGCAGCCTATTTCTAAAATGGATCATACTATTAACAATTTGGAGTTGTTCATATAAATCAAGTTAAGCATGTCAATCACCTTCTGAGTTCCTAAATGATTATTTTTCTAAGTTAAAGTCGAGTCAAGAGCTTCGAAACTATTGTAAGTTTTATTGAGAGCTAAATAAAGTCATGAGTACATTCTTTAAGCACCTTAAGATCTTTATGAACGTCCTCAATTTTAAGTTACCTTTCTAAAGTTTTGAGTTAGTACTCATGTTTATTCTAAAAGCCTATGAGGTTCTATGAGTCGTTTTCATGTTATACAGAAGTGATTCTAAGGTTTGGAGAATAAGAGCACGAAAGAGCAAAGATTGACTGAGTTTTTGTTATGGCCTACTATGTGTTTTTCCAGAGTTCATATCATGATATGTTATGCATTTACTTCGAGCTATAATCGGAGGGAAGGGGACCTATTTTCTCATAAGACAATGTATATGGTACAGATAGCCACAAGTTGGCAAATATGATTCATGTTAGCTACTGGAAAGACCGTTATTGCTAGCATTTGGTTGAGTATGTCATACATTTGCATCTGTATATATGTATTCACGACATATGATTACACGAGCATATCATGCATATTGGATTACTATGAGGTCATATGTCAGTCATGGAGGCTAACATAGTTTTATTTTTAGATAGTATCTCTATTAACCTTTTTATCCAGTTGTTTAAAATTTGACTTTCCACCTTACATACCAATACAATTTAATTTGTACTAACCTCCCATTGTTAGGAAACGTTTCATGTCGTGTTGTAGGTTTAGATAGATATCTTAATCAACCTTTGCAATATGGGTGTTGTCTCAGCTGAGGATTGGTATGCTTCATTTTTCCTGGAGCTATTGGTTGTCTATCAATTTTGTATACTTGAGTTTTCTATATAGTTGTTGGTATCTTTGGGAACTTTTTCCAACCAGTTGAGTTGTAGTATTCGTAGAGACTTGTGGATATACTTTGGTAATCTTCTCAGTTTTCATTTATAGCCTTGCCGGCTTATTATATTTACGATTTTAGTTGCAACCTTGTCCGTTTGCTAGTTCTTATTAGTTAAGTTGGTCTTGATGATCTATTTCATTATCTTTAATGTTGTTGTGACCTCCGGTCCAGTTATCTTGTTTCAGCAGCAAGTTATTGTGGAAACTTTTTTGGCCCTCATTGTTTTATTTCCTTTATGTTTTAGTTGGTTTGCTCGGCCAAGTGAGGCATCAGGTGCCTATTGCACGTACCCTAAGTTTGAGCGTGACAGAAATAAACAAGGTGCTATGAATCCTTGGATGGTAATCCTTTTGTAGATTATATCCAACATTTCTGGATTAAATTCAATGCCTAGAAATCTTACCTTGTTAACAATGTCAAATAATATGTCCAAGTATTCTTTGATTGTCTCGGAGTGTTTCATTTTCTTCAACTTGAATTCTTCAACCTCTAGCATATTCTTTCTTTAGATAATTCTAAATTTCTTTGGCTAATGGGAGAGACATGATTACTATGAAAATAGTGGTTGAAACAACAACAAACAGAGTTACTTTTGCCTTGGACTTCAGGGTTTTCTTTTTCTTGTGACTCTTAATTTAAGCTATGGTGAGATTCACCATCGAAAACAAGAAAAGTCATTTATGAAAACTATTTTTGAAATCCATCTCATCATTCACAAGTCCCTCAAGAAAAATGGCTTTAGATCCCAATTGTTGGTTTTCGAAAGAAAAGAAATGCAGGAAAACAACAAATGAAGAAAAGTTGAAGAATAAAATTTTATTGCACTAGAGAATGTCATACTATTGAGTATTGACTAAAAAAGACATGTAGTTAAAGACTAAAAATCTAACTGAAAAATAGATAACTATGTCCTATATTTTAGATTCCATCTACTACATAACAAACAATAGAAATCGAGAATGTCATACTATTGAGTATTGACTAACAAAAGACATGTATTTAAAGACTAAAAATCCAACTAAAAAATAGATAACTACGTCCTATATTTCAGATTCCATCAACTTCATAAGAAACAATAGAAATCAGGTCTAACTTAAAAGAATTACTGCAGTAAGAAGATATGTTGTCCTAAGCCAAATATTCAACATATATAAAGAAAATTCCAAGATCTTCTATTTTGAACCTCATATGTATAGCTCTTAAGGTTTTGCACTATTGTGTTGAAGCCAATTTGAGAAAGCTTGAAGCGTGTTCGTATCAGCTAGGTGATGCTTCTGTGTAAACTCAAGGAGGGTAGGCCATGTGAAGTCGGGATAAATTCGAGGGTTATTGGAGTCCACCAATTCAGTTGGTGACCTCACCACCTTATCTTTGTTTGGACAAAGAAAGAAAACAAGTGATTTCCTAGGACTATAGTTGTTTACCACTGCTCTATGCAAGCAACTTTTGAATATTCCATTTGATAGCGCCTACAAAAAGGCAAACACCAAATTTGTTATAACCTCACTTGATCAATTATGCGAAAGACATCATATTCATGTTGTACATATGTCCTAAGCCCTCATCATGTTTACCATTGCATATTATGTGAAAATCTCCTATATTATTTGTCTAATAAATATATATTGCTTGTCTAATTGTCTCCATTTATATGCAGTACATTAGCTTATTATATAATTCTAACATGTAAATTTGCTTACCATAAATGTGTCGCCTATGTTAACCACAAAGGCATTGGAATTTGGATTGATGGAATGCCATTTGTTATCCACAAAAACTTGAAGTCCGCTAACACAATCTTGATGGAGAATGGTTAATGATGTTGGATCATAATGAGGCCATGTTCCTAAGGTGAGCTCTGGATTCTGACATGGCGGATAGTAGTTGATTCTCATTATGGATTCATTGTCTTTGAAATAATCTTTAAAGTGGTTCTTCTGTACGCCTAGACTCATTCCTAAGAGCTCCATGATACTAAGAGCAAGTGTGCTCATGGAATTGCAATATTCTTGATAAACATTCCTATGTAATTAAAGGGGAAAAAGTTAATTTATTTACAAAACCGAAAAAAATAGAAAAATAGATACTCCTTCGATTTCAATTTGGACCAGAATGCCCAACTTTGTGGTTTTAAATATGTCATGTGAAAAGTTGAAATTATAGAGTTTCAAAAAAAAAGAAGAAAAAAATAACAATTTTTAGAAACCGACTAAAAAGAAAAGTAATGCTCTCTCCGTTCCTTTTTATTTTTCTTTAAAAATACTTGTTCCAAAATAGTTGTAATTTAAAATATAAAGAGAGAATTAATGACTCTTTTCAAACTTTGTCCTTAACATTAATTATTCTAGAATTAAGAGGCACATATGTAGATAAAGATCAAACATATAATAAGGGATATATTGGTCTAGCAACACTCCTTATTAATTTTTTCTTAAGGGTTGTGCCAAACCTTATCATGACAATTAGAAAGAGAACAGAGGGAGTATAAGAAAAAAAATGAAACATAGCAGAGGTATAAGAAATTTTTTTTGAAACATAGCAGAGGTAGTCAGTTGTCCTTACCCAAGATTGTTAAAACTTTCACCCATTGTCCTTTGGAAATACTCTTCAACTATATGCGATGAGTCTTCTTTAGCAGAGTATTGAAAAGAGAGTGTCTCTTTCCAAGGCAACTTTGACAAAAACGTTCCACTAAAGCTGCTAGCATAACCACAATGCTCACCAATTTTTCTCTCAGCTTTCTGCTTTTCAGAGAGAGGCAAGTTAAAGAACATGTCCATATTACGATGGGCGTTGGAGATGAGATTAGCATCAACTCCGTGGTTCACTACAAGGAAGAAACCGTGACTCCTGCACGCTTCACCAACAAGCCGAGATGCTTGTTGTGCCGTGGCAGGGTCACCAGAAAAGAAACCCCCTAAGTCGATAAGGGGAACCGAAAGTTCTTGTGCTATAGCACAATCCTTCTCGTCGTGTTTCATTTGGGATCCATAAAAAATTAATGGATTTTTCTCATCTACCATAGATAATTTATCATTTGTGATTATACTATCTTTGGCCATTGAATGGAAGGGTTTGTTTTTTCTCTCTTGTGCAATAGTCACAAGTGAATATGAAGTAGTAAGAGTGAATTGTCAGGAGCCAAAGTGAAGCATTATATAGGGTTTAATGATGCTTACATTTGGGTAGAAGTCCACATGTTGTTTGTTTTTTCTATTGTTTATCTAAGAGTTTATTACTATATTAAAGATATGTTTGACCATAAATTTTGAAAATAATTATTACTAAAGATATGTTTGACCATATATTTAGAAAATTTATTACTGTATTAAAGATATGTTTACCATAAATTTTGAAAATTTATTATTAAAGATATATTTGACCATTTATTACTATATTAAAGATATGTTTGACCATAAATTTTTAAAATTTATCATTAGATACGTTTGACCATAGATTTAGAAAATTTATTACTGTATTAAAGATATGTTTGACCATTATTATTAAAAATTTATTATTAAAGATAAGTTTGATCATAGACTTTGAAAATTTGTCATTCAAAAAATTTCCAAGTAATTTTGCTGAGAAGGGCTTAATAATGCTTTAAATTGGGGTATAGGTCTATTACAAAATAACATAGACATATCTACCCATATTATTCATAGAATAATTATAGATAGAGATATTTAAGGATTTTTTCTAATTTAGTTTCCTTAGATAGATATCCTTATACACCTACAAATAACTCTTATTCTTAAAATAGTACTATAAGGAAATAGATCCATTGACTCTTTGCATTTTATATGGTACTTCCTCTGTCTAAAATACTTGTCAACTATTGGATTTACACACTTGTTAAGAAACTATAAATAGAAGGGTAATTTTACTATATCACCCTTTGAATATTATAAATACAATGTTTTGAAAAATGTAAAAGAAAAATGAATATAATTAATGATAAGAGTAAATTATGAACTAAGTGTAAAATTATCCATTGATTTCATAAAGTGGACATGTATTGTTGGACATTTCAAAATAGTATAGTGGACAACTATTGTTGGACAGATGGAGTATCACTTATCAGAGCTAGGTCCATCCCCATTTGGGCTCCTGTTCCACGGTCTAATTGGGCGTGGGCGTGAAGAGGGGTGTTAGAGTGGTTAAAGTCCCACATTGAATGGAAATTGGCTAGTAGTCTCTTTATATGGACTTGGACATTCTTCTCCTTATGAGCTAGCTTTTGGGGTTGAGTTATTCCCACTAGCATTAGTCGGTCAGGATCAACGTGTATTTTCGAAATGAGCAGTTTCCTTTATTCACAAAACTTATATGTCATTCAGAAGTTATTGATACAAGATGTAATGACGGAGTCTGCACAGGAGCTTTAAACAATGGTCCAATGCCATGGTATCATCTATGGACGATCAAGCATGGTTCATGCCATAGGACTTGATTTCTACTCATCCCACCTCTGTGGCGGCTGGGATCATATTGTTGAATCTGATACCGATTTGGAGTTTTACATTGTAAGTTGAATGAGCTAAATGCCCCATCTATGACTTCACCGCGATCATGTTCTGTTTGTTTGATGCATGCCTATTACTCTGTACATTGTTAGCTCACTATGTCATAGACACCGGTAGCACCTTCCTTACTTATTAATGATTACACTTTGCTTAGCTTGTTTAGATAAACTCTTCTTTTTGCTTAATGTCTTTGGGTATATGTTGCAACTGATATATCCTACGTGTGGTTGCAACATATACCCATGGCTCATTTGTTTTCTGGTCTTTTAATCTTTATTTTCCAGTTTTCGTATTCTTGTATAATAAGATGTTTGAGTTTTCTTCTCTGCTTTACATAGCTAACCTCACTACCACTAATTTTTCAGCTGTCTATGACTTGCCTCCAACTCTATGTCGAGATGGCACTGCAAACTTCTCGAGCACTTGAATCACCAGAAATCTTACACCTATCGAATAAGAGCATCAAAATGGATTACAACTTGAAAGAAGCACATATAAGATATTGTTCGCTAATATGACGGAAGTAAGTAAGTTCTTGACTTATTAATTCATGAATTAATATGCCAACAATCATGAATCTTCATATTTTTTCACTCATCTGCAACTTTGACAATCTTTTTGCCTATATTTTCGCCATTGAATAGTCCAATAAAAGCAGATGGAATGCTTTCAAGGCCTCGTGAGACATCTTCAATGGTCTTGAATTTTCCACCTAGGAGGTACTCAACTGTTTTCGACAAGAATTCAGCATCA
This sequence comes from Solanum acaule, assembly GCA_036250505.1. Lineage (NCBI taxonomy): Eukaryota > Viridiplantae > Streptophyta > Magnoliopsida > Solanales > Solanaceae > Solanum > Solanum acaule. Next base: position 9,067 of record JAJOOR010008197.1, on the reverse strand, counting down.
CATTCATGAGATAAACTGCTAGGAATCTGTGGATGGTAATCCTTTTGTAGATTATATCCAACATCTCCGGAGCAGCTCGTGTGCTAGCATTCGTGTACTCAGAAATAATCCCACAAACAGCTACTCTGGCGAATGAGTTCATGTTTGCCACTGCTGCTGCTAACATCCTGCCTCCCACGTTGTCGAATTAGACATCAATCCCTTGAGGGAAACACCTTTTCAGAGCTGATTTAAGGTCAATTTGTTGTTTATAATTAAATGCATCGTCGTATCCAAGTATCTCCTTAAGAAAATTTACCTTTTCTTGACTACCAGCATAGCCAACAACATAACATCCATGTAATTTAGCATACTGTCCTGCTAAATGCCCTATCAAATCTGCAGCAGCAGACACGAAAACTTTCTCCCCTAGCTTCGATTTACACACTTCGACGAATTCACCATAGGCAGTTGGTCCTCTAAATTCAAAAACTCCGACATGATAAGACAACGGAAAGCCCATATTAGGATCCAACTTATTCAACAATGAACCTTCCTTTATTATACTACACTCTACCCAGGTAAGTAGCCCTGCTACGAAATCACCTTTTTTGAACTCAGGTCGATGAGAGAACAACACGCTTCCTACACCATAACTGTCAATGGACTCACCAAGAGTAATGGCAGTTGCAAAACTTATGGCTCCTTGTGACGAACTTTGGATATTCATTCGATTTATCTGATACGGATCGATTGACACATGATAACCAGGTTTTGGGGGGTTTTTTATGAAATTGGCTAGGTTTTCCGCTCTTATGCTATTATTCTTTTAGTTTATGCAATTCTTTAATATTACTGGGTTTGAGGTTGACTTGTCTTGGTGGGATAGATCAGTGCTATCACGTCCATTTCAGAGTCGTGACATTCTCTCTCCTTTCCGTATAACAATAAATTTTTTATTGTAAGTATACTTTCTCTACTCTTATTTTAATTATATGTTTTAATATTTTGAAGTTGAAAGTTTTGTTCTTCCGTTGTTCTTTCTCTTTGCTTTTAAATTTCTTTTAAGTACTATTCATATTTTTAGTTTTAACATTTAATGTTAATGTGTCTATCACATTTTGATCATTAATGACTATGGAATAATTGGGATAAAAATTAAAGTATATGGATAATAGATGTAGCGTTTACTACTTTTTGCCTATCCTTGCGGATTCAACATATTTTTGTTGCCGGTTTCATCATTATATGAGGAATCAGTATCTAATAACTCCAATATTTATTTTGATTTGTATCAGTATTGAGATTTAATAAGGCTTCTTCGAGCCTTCTTTTAAATTTTTCTTTGGAGAGCTTGGAATCCTTCTGTGAATTTGGTATTAACTTATCATTGCGGACTGTTGGCGCCTATCCTTTAATTCTAATAGTCTTGCTTAGATACTTGGTTCTTTCAAATTCATGAATGTCGAAGAACCAACTAATAATATAAGAAATCCTTTTGGCAATAAAAAAGTTGCATAATTTAATATCTTCTTATAAGGTAGAGATATTATGCTCCACCTGAAATTTATTAAACTAGGGTCTACACGATTATTCTCCGCAACAGAGAAAAACTTAAAATAAATTGTAAATTTTGGAAAGCACACATACGCAATGATGGAATTGATTTTATTAATGATTTTATGATAACCAAGGATATAAATGATATAATATTAGGTATTCGTTTCATCACCCAAAGAAAACCCTATACTACCAAATTAGACGACATCAACACCATTATTTAACAAAAGAATCTTATGTTCCCCTACCTAAACAATATGTAAAAAGATGAAAATAAATACATAAAAGATGAAACTATCATAGGATAATTTTACTTTCACAACAAAACAATTATTTAATAAAAACTATTCAGCCTTGTATTCCACCTAGAATTTGCTTAGCCTTCTTTGTCATAGCTCTAGGTGTTACCAAATTTCAAAATAATTTCATAAACAATGACTACAACGCAGCCCAATATATGTTTTACAAGGGTTTCATCTAAAAAAATATATTTTCCAGATGGAAAACCTTATTATCCAGCTTTACTTTTCAAATAAAGGGAGGAAATAATTCCCTCTGAAAATTTTGACAAAAGAATTTTCAGGGAAATAATGAGACTAGGGACACTAGTAGCTGCACCAAGCCTAACATACATAAAATTGTACCAGGTTCCTTATAATCATACCAATTATATGTCTGGGGTCGATGAGATTTCGATAGGAGAATGGGGTATGTGGATTATGTATAAACCATTCAAAGGGGATTAAAATTCTTTTAATCATGAACTTTGAGTATTGTATACTATATAGATAATTTTTCTCAATTGTATGCTCATTTTTTACTAAATCGATATCCTTTAAGATAAATTCATAATACCTCTATGTTTTAAGGGGATCGACTGTCATGACCCAAAGTACACCCTATGTGTGACATGGCGCGTAAGACCCCGACAGGCCCTACACAAGCTACTTGACATAAATATACACATAGTAATAGACAAAAGCAAAGCATTTTATATCAAATAAATAGTTTGACATTTCAAAGCGAAAGTCTAACATAGTCTTGACAAACCTTTTTACAACATCAAAGAAGTGGTCGGGATGTAACCCGTATACCACGTACAATATCCAAAAATAAATGACATAGGAAAGCAATAAAGGTGAATGGTCCTCCGAGTATGAGGACTCACCAAGTCTTCAAATCTCTAGAGTGATCATGTAGCCACGAATGGAGGGAGAGAAGTCATCAAGCCCTACATTGGTGAAATAATTTAGGCACAAATATGCATTAGTACATGTAATGAACTATGTATGAGGGATATGCTTTAAAATGTAAAACATGAACATAATACCCTTGAGTTGGTAAGCCGCCAACTACGCTTTCTCAACCGTAGACAATACCATGATACCTACTATCTTGTAAACCTCATCAATAAACTCTTTAGGATCCTCATCAAGCTTAGAACTATGGAATTTCAGAGGATTCATCCTAGTGAAGTCCCTTATCCTTGTCGCTGTCGTACCGACATTTGGGTTCATGGGAGAATTAGCCTCTCTATTGGCTTGGGCCGTTATAGCTTGATCCAACACTTGGAAAGCAACTCAAAAGTCACTTTCTCGGATAAAGGATCAACCAAAACTTGAGGAAACTCGGGCTCCATATTTTCGTCACCCGCACTCCTTCTCACATAAGCTCTTCCAAGGGCCATATCTTTAAAAGGATCAAACACAATTTAGGAGAAAGATCTTTATAAAGATAGACTCTATCGCACAACTTTAGGGTAATGAAATAAGCAAAGATTCCTAAATGTATTGTAGCCTTCTATTCATAAATGTGGTGCTCTTCACACTTATGAACAAGACTCTAGTCAACGCGAATTGTTAGATATCCTAGGATCTTTTCTAAAACCTTGTGCTCTGAATACCAAGTTTGTCACGACCCAAAGTACACCCTAGGTGTGACAAGCTGCATAAGACCTAGAGAGGCCCTACAAAAGCCACTTGAAAAACATATACACATAGTAATTGATAAAATTAAAGCATTTTATATCAAATAAAGAGTTTGACATTTCAAAGCAGAAATCTAACATAGTCTTGTAACACATCAGATTCGAGAAAAGCTAGAAAGGGGTGAACCGGGCAAGTGCCCAAAAGTGGACCATGGAGCCCTAGATGGGTCGTGAAGGGGAGCATGGTTCATTGATGGGCTTGTGAGGTCTTACAGAACCTGCCCAAGATAGGTTCCACCTTGACGGATAGCCAGACGGCCCATGGTGATGTTGATGGGTCGTCAAAGCGGTTGCCAAGTGGGTCAAATCAAAAGAGGTTCTCCCCTAGTCACAAGTAAAGGACCACGGGGGTCGGAACGGCCCATGAAGCCCCACATGGACCGTGAGATTGTCCATGAAGGGAATTTATAAGACTTAGAGTTTTGGGTCAACTTCAAATGATCATAGTTTTTAGCACAAAATTAATTAGGTGGCCCCAGTACCTATAAAATTAAAGATCTCTAAGTCCTCTTTCCAACGCCACAACGTTTTCCTACTTCCAAGCTTGGAATAAAAAGTTATGCTTGAAATAGTGAAGCCCTGTCGGGCGGAGCATTCTTCATGACCCACTTGACGAGCCGTGGTGCTCTAGATGGCTCGTCTAGGCCTTCCCTTGAGTCAATTCAGCAGTTTCAAGTCAGGGGTTTTTGGGTCTTTCCCAATTGTTTTAACTCAATACTATGTCGTTTTACCTTCTACCCAAAGCCCTATATGATTTTTACCAGAGGCGTATCTAGAGGGGGTGTCGTGGGTTCACTTGAACCCATGCTCCCCTCTCTAGATTATATATAGTAGTGTTATCTTTTTTTAAAAAATATTAAAATATAAATGTGTGAATCCATATTCAAAGTATCATATAATAATGCGATGATGATTGGTGCACTTCTCTAAGTGAGAGATAGAAATTTAAATCTTATATCTATCTTGTCTCTTTGAGTAACATTTTTCCAAGTGATTATCGATCAGTTACAATTTTATCGTTTCAACTAATTTTTCTTTTATTTTTTTCCTTTATTCTTTCAAAATTTTCAAGTGTGTTACATTGAGAATTCCTAAAATGCTAAATTTTTATATAATTAAATCAAATGTGTATATTAAAATTTAAAACTAGTAGTATTATATATTTTGGACCTATAATTTTTAAACTTTAATGGTTCATATTATGAACTAAAGGTCAAATCGATCAAATTTATATTTAAGGTACATTTTTTCATAATCGTGCACCCATCTAGGGGAAATTCTGGATACGCCTCTGATTTTTACCCCCAAAATCACTCAATTCAATTCATACTCTCAAATTCCCAAAGGAAGATCAAGTATTCCTCCCAAATATTTCTCTCTCTAAGGAAGAAGAAGAAGTCAAGTTAGGGTTTCAAGAACAAGTCTCCAATTCACAGATTTCTTAAGGGCTCCTAGGTATGATAGTGTTCACCTTTGGAGCTCTTTCCTCCATAGTGTTCCTAAATTCTCCAGTTTTCAAGAAATTCCCAATTGAAGTTAGGGGTTTTTTCCCCATGTTATGGGTTCCTTTCAATGTTGATCCAATTGATTGTTTTATGACTTTTTATGCATGAAGTGAATTAATTGCATTTTTTTAAGTTTATTTCCCATTAACCCATGCATAATCCATGATTTTGATTATAAACCATGAAAAATGAATTTATGAAGATATGTATGTCCTTTTAATGAGATTGATGTAAATGAAGTTGAGGATGCATTTTTTTTTAAAACACGATGAAGCTTATGAATAATTGAAAATAATGCATGTTTATGACTCAAATAAGCTTATAGATGAAGAAAACTATATGTTCTATGAAGCTTGTCCACATGACATTAATGACATCTAGACTTGCCCTCAATGCTTTTCAGGCTTTTTTCCTAAATTGGGTCTTGATTAGTATGGTATCCGGATATGCCATCAATGATTATAGATCACGATTTAAAAACTATTTCCATTAGTAGTAGGGCATTTCTATCATGAAGTGGATGACTATGGGCCTTAAAAGCTATTATGAAAAGATAATGGATGGTGAAAGGTTTTCTCACGCTTGGTCTAAGAAGTAATCCTATGATACGACAAGCGACGAATACCCATATCTCAATAATAAGACAAGTTAAGATTAATGATTATTCCATAGGATATATGCTTAGAACCGAGAGGATATTGAGATGGCAGACCTCCCATAGGATGATTGTCTTAAGATAGACGATGATTGTCTTAGATGACATTAGCTAGTGGATCACTTAAGCTAGAAGTTCATGGTCCTACCTTGGCAAGTAGGACACTCTCTTTTAGGTATGAGAGGAGTACACCAGATTCCAAGTTATAGCTCACATGGTCTCCATGTCGGTTAAGGCTACTTCCTACAACAATGAACCAAGGTTACCTTTAAAGTATCTCACATGTGTTTTAATGATGATTTTACTTGCATTGACCATGATTACGATTTATGTTTTCTAACCCTCTATCATACTTGGTACATTCTTTGTACAAACGCATAATCTTGCCTAAATTGTCTCTCAAATGTAAGGACCGACACTTTGATTCTGCATCTCCGTGGCTAGGGATCACTTAGTAAATATTGAAGACTGGTGAGCCCTTATGTTCTGAGGAACAAGCCTTTGTTTCTTATTGTCCTTACTTTTTAGTATTATTTGTGATGTACAGATTATGTCCCGATGACTCTTGATGTACTAGATGGCTTTAAGACTATGTAGACTTCTGCTTCATTTTTGGCAAACTCTTTATGATATTAACTATCTTTTAACCTCGTTAGATTCTATTCTTTTGTTTATGTATGCTAAGTGGCTTGTGTAGGGCCTCTCGGGGTCTTATATGCCATTCACGTCTAGGGTCTACTTTGGGTAGTGACAAACTTGGTATTCAGAGAACAAGGTTTAGAAAGGTTATAGGATGTCTTATTAGCCACGTCGAGTAAAGTCTAGTAAACGAGAAACTCAACGACCACAATATCAAATATACTCCAAAAAATTTGTGGGTCTAACATAATACAAAAGTATCATCGAATTGCATATCTTGTGCTCCAAATTTAAATTAGACACTAAGTCTAATTTTATCTTTGTCATAAGCAAAGAACCCCCCACATTTTAAATATGATCTCAAAATATTTTTCAAGTATTTGAAAATAGTTTTTTCCACTAAGTCACTGGTATTTTTCCTCTATCACAAATAGACATACCACTTAGTATTTAAAATACTAACAATAAAGACAAATTTTTTTTGTACAATTTGTTTCTATATAACAGTGAAGTTTATAGAAAATCAAAAGTACAACATTGACTTATTATGTGAAGTTTTCATATTCTTCAAACCAATTGCATAGTCTAATTTATCTAGAGTAGAAAACTACAAAAGTTTTTAATCTACAAAAATCATACACAATCAAAATTCAGATGGAGTACAAATCTACAAAAAAAAAAAAATCAGTCTCCAAACAGAATTGAACATACTCATAGATTATCACATGATATGCTTTTCTTTTCAAATAGCCTTCCAACTATAACATTTTGCCATACTATTTTATCAAACAAAAATGTGCATCTCCCATTCTGCACACTAAAGAATTTTAAAGGCATCACTTTTTGACAAGGAAATTTCATTCAAAAAACCATATGGTTTGCATATCTTTTTTCAAAGACATACATGATAAATATCAAAACTGTTAACTTTTAGAAACTATTTTCCTCCTTAGATAAATAATAAGAAGGTTACCTGGTGTAATCTTTAACTGAAATACCACCAATTCTTCTAGTACATTCTCACTTCGACCTTGCTAAACAAAGCACCGAATTCTGGAGAAGTAATGCATTAATCTTCTACTTCCATGATTTGTTTCTCTCAATCTGTAGAATACAAGAAATACCAACAGTATAATAATTTTCTTAAGATTGTTGTTCATCTTGTATTCCTATGATACTTGTAACAAAAACTTTGAAGAACTTGATAAGAAACAACCAAGTTTAAAAGAGCATTTTCAAAACTAGTAGAGAAAATAGAATTAGAAATAGATTAGAAACAATATACGAAATATTTTTTCTTAAAGAAGAAAATCGAGCCCACTGAATGCACAGTGTCCCCTTAAGGAAATTATTCCCCTCAAGTACCTAAGGTTAATGGAATATATCCTCCCAGGATAGAACGATCTTACTCACCGGTGTATCAGTACCTAAAACCACGGTGTCAGCGAACCACTCAACGGCAGTAAAATACACTTAGAATACTAGATTTAGTAGTATTAGAAGAAGTCCAGAAAAATTAGTTCAACTAAAATGAGAGGAAATCCCTCAATTTATAGAAAACAAAGGGTAGTGTGAAAAGGTTCTTATTGTGCCTTACCGGAAAGGTCACAAACCTTTGGAAAAGTCACAATCTTTCGGAAAGGTCACAACTTTTCATAAAGGTCACAAATTTTCATAATAGTCGCAACTTTTCATAAAAATCGCAACTCTTCATAAAAGTCGCAACTTTTCATAAAAGTCACAAATCTTCATAAAAGTCGCAAGTCTTCATTTTCCATTCACACATTTTAAAACTCAACATTAAACTCTTTAAAACAAGACAATGCCTTGTTCTCACATATATTTGATGATTGCAGGTCCATAATTCAAGCACTGGTACAGTTAATACTACAATACGTTCCTAGGAAAGCTAATATGGTTACAGTTATGCTGGCAGACTATGGACAGAAGTCTCGAAGACACAAACTGAAAACCTATAAGTCATATGTTTTTGAAGCATCGCTCTCGGTTTTGTTACTACTAATCTTGATAGAGATGCTTGTGGAACTGATTATCTTAGACCAATTCCTAATTGTATGTCTTTAGATGAACCTTATTAAATAAATAAAATATCCCTTTTTCAAGCAAAACAAAAAGAAGGAACTTATAGCACATAGCGGCCTGAGCACTATGTAGGTGATTCAAGGCCTCTTTGAACAGCTTCAGATAACTTCATATCCTCAATCTGCACTTTCTCACTATTCTTGAAACTCTCTGTGATAAAACTCTCATCATCCTTGTGAGAATCAAGAAAGTACGTAGTCAAATATCACTAGACATTTCTGAGGTCCTTGAGGTAGCACGAGATTCGTGTCCATCCAAGACAGTGCCTACTAAAAATGAGAATGCAAGTTTCTAATCTAATTCATCTTCCTTAAATTGTTTTGGGGTCTTTTTGGAAAGCTCCCAGGTAATTAGAATTGGTATAATTACTAGGATAGTAATTATCATCCTAATAATTATACAGCCTAGTAATTTGTAACACCTCGAAAATTGAAAAGTTGAAAAGGAAAGAAAAAGTTCAGTTTTGGCATTGAAGCAGGACCTATGAGTCCTATCTATGGACCGTAGGAAGTCCTACAAACCATAGGAAGAAAGTCGTATACGCAGGGGCGGACCTACTGAGGGTCAAGTGGGTTCATATGAACCCACTTCGTTGAAAAATAACACCGTATATATATATATATATATATATATATATAT
>JAJOOR010008196.1:0-53990 GCA_036250505.1 Solanum acaule | reverse complement strand
AACTAGGAACAAATTTAGTACTTCTAGGAAAGCATTAAATGGTACTTAGGAGACCATAAATAGACTAAGGAAAATATTAATAACCTATATATAAATAAGGTAAATCCCAACTAGGAAAAGAATCTTGACAATCTTGGAAAGTTTGACTAGTCTTCTCTCAAAACTTGGGCAGAAAGCAACTCTTGTTGTGGCTGATTCTTGAACTCTTCTTGACCTTATTTGCACGAAAATGGCCCTTAAAATTCCTCATCTTGGGCTTGAATTTGGGCCACCAAATAATTGTAGCATTGGACAATTCCTCTCCCTTGGGCTTGAGCTCTTCTTCCCCAATAAGACACCTTTGGATCAGCGATTGAAGCCCATTGAGCTTATCATTGAACTCCTTGGTTTGAGATCTTGTTATGCGCCTCCTTGGAGTTTCTAAAGCTATGCCTTGTCCTTCAATGGAGTAGAGCTTCCTTGGATGCTATCATGACTTATAATGCAACACCACGCTACAACAAATGCATTCAAGTGCCCTAAACACAAAAATGATTCCATGCTCTCAAAAAGAACATCAACAAGGAAGTTAGGAATAACTACAAACTCTTACTCTTCATAGGATAAATACATGCAAGCTTCATCGCATAGGTTTGCCCATATTTTCCAATCATCACACAACCCATTTTTTGCAAGATCTCAAGGGTCTTTCAGGATTATCACGTGGCTGAGGGAAAAAGTATGGTTAATTTGTCTTTGTGAATTTACCTTTGCATAGCATTGTTTTACTCGTCTTCACCTCTTCTCAAGTTCTTTTCATCCTTTTGATTTGGAGACTCAATCATCAATTATTTATTCAACTCATTGGAAACCCCTTTTATTTCATCCAAACTTTCTTTTTCAATCTATTTCATGTTTTTCTCACTTTTTTAATAAGTAGGGGGTTCCTTCTTTGGTTTAAGAGGCTTCAATGAGGCTAACAACAAGCGGTATAAGCTCAAATTGTGCCTATAACCGTACACACTCACAAGGTAGTCAGAAAAGGTATGACGATTTGGGTAACCTCTCCAAATTTGTACCCAAGATCATCTCTTGCACTCAATAAATATAAATAATTAAACTAACAAGGCAAATTCTAGGAATCTACAAGCATGCTTTAAAGTAGGATCTCAACACCCACGACACTTCAAACACAATCATTTTACACAGCTCTACAAAATAAAGAAGCTTGTGTGCAATGTTCATTGCAAAGTTCACATCAATAAGCAACTAGTCGATAAAAGATTCTCAAAGACGATGCTAAAGTAAAGCAACATAGATTTCCTGTTGCAACACCAACACAAATATATTTCTCATCATGATCACTATCCAAGACATGGATATTTAACAAGATCGACCGACAAATATCAACAATGAGTGCACAAGCTTTTCAATCGTTTCACCAGTTCAAAAATCTCTAAGCAATTGATATAGAGATAAAATGACCAAAAATAAAAAACCAAATGTAATAAAAACATAATCCTATAGTATCAAAATACAACCCAAATAAACCAAATACAGATAAAAAAGGGGAATAGGCACAAATGCCCTCACCTCCCCAAAAAGACTTTCACTGTGTCCTTGATGCTAAAATAAAAAGTACGGGAATGAAATTGGTGAAAATTTCCCCATCAATCTATGTCTATGAAGAACTCTGGTCTCGTGGCTCGATAGAAGAAGCACTAACTCGGGTATCAGTACTCGGCACATCTAGAGGATGTGTGACAATCCAAGGTAGGCCCTAGGTGTAATAGGGCATATATGACCCCGAAAGGCCCCATACAACTCACTTAGCATTCATCACACAAGATAATAGAATATAAAAGATTTAAAAGATAGTTTCAACATATAAAAGTTTTATAGAGAAAACCGGAAGTCTATACATCATCTCAAAGCCATCTAATACATAAGATTTATCATGACGTAGCACGTACATCAGGTTTCGAAACTCAAAGTAAAGATAAAAAGGGTAAATCAAAACTCGGTCCTCGAAATATGAGGACTCACCAATCTTCAAGCTTCTATATGAGGTACTTAGCCACGGCAGGGCGAATCTTTAAGGTCGGAGCCTACATTTAGGGGAAATGTAGGCAAGATTATGTGTTATTACAAACATCTACTAAGTATGATAGCCGTGCATAAAATCATTGGGAAACTTGTTAAGAAGGGGTATCTTCATGAGATGCAATGACCAATTAGACATCATCTTAAAACACATGTGAGATACTTTTTAAGTAACCTTAGTTCATTTGTGTGGGAGATTCACCTTTAACCGACATATTCATGTGAGTTATCAACACGGAATCTAGTGTCTACCCCGCACCGAAAAGGGGTGTCATACTTACCAAGGTAAGACCATGAATTTCTAGCTTACGTGGATCCACTAGCCAATTTTTATCTAAGACAATCATCCTATGGGGGCACATACATATGGGATAAAGAGATTACTACTACAAACCCGGCCTCAACTAACGAAAGAGTTTAAATCTCAATATCCTCTCTGTGCTAAGTGTAAATCCCATAGAATAGTCTTTTTCTTAACTTGTCTTTATTATCCATGGAAAGGAACGTCATTTTGCAAATCCAAGCTAAGTCATATGTCATCCATGGAAAGGTACAATTAAGTAACCAATCCAAGCTAGGTTTCATTAGAATAGCTCCTTAGCTTTTATTCATTTTAGGTGAGAAGACCTTTCAACCTTAGAATCCTTCTATGTGAGAAAGCCTTTCACAATAATTAACTGCAATAACAACATATACGAATTTACTCTTAAACAAATCTACATCATATCTCATTAATTCCATAATAACATGTATAATTCCACAATTTATCTTTTATAGTTCAAAACCCAATTTCAATGACCAATATGTAGAAAACATGGGTTAGGCATGGGTTCATGGGGATTCATCTTAAAATCATGTGATTATATCAATGCATGCAAAAACGTTCATAAATAAATCAAAGAAATTAATATTTAAAGGAATTCATGACATGGAAGAAAACCCTGACTCAATTGGGGATTTCTAACTTTGTGAACTTCAGATTTTTGGAACTTCATCAAGGAAAGCGATCCATGGATGAAAACTATCATACCTTAATGCCAAAAGCTTGACTTCAATGGTGGAATTGGAGATTTTACTTGCAAACCCTAGCTTTCTTCTTCAACTCCTACAGAGAGAAATATTTGAGAGGAAGACTTGTTCTTATTTTAGGAATTTGAGAGAATGATTTCAATTAGGGAAATATGGGGGTAAAAGTACTTATATTGGGGTTTACGTTAAGGGTAAAATTACATAGTATTAGGTTACAATAATTAGTAAAAGACCCAAAACTCCCTAACAAAATAACTGCCGAGCTCACAGATAACCTCGACCTACAGTCCTTGGATCAACTCAAGGTTCTCCTGATTGGGCGTCGATGGGTTTAGAGACTTGTATTTTTGGAGCTCGAATGACGAGGCACAGACACAGGCCCTGGTTCCAGTGATGAGTCGTTGGTTCCGATCGTGGGTACCGACCGTGGGTCTCGTCTTTTGACACTAAAATCTTTGTAAGTCTAGGACTCACCAGTAACACCCCATATTCTACGTGTACTATTTCTATTTATTACGCTTAAAAAACATCTTTGTGGTATAGTTATGGACTCGGTTTCCTATGCAACTAGTGACAATAGAATAGATTTAAAGTGAACTGTCCGTAGATTTTAATGTGACCCGATTAAGTTGAAGTCGATGGAAGTATTTAAACTTGAGATCATAAGTTGGTATTTGAGTCTAAAGATTAAAGTGACATAGTGTATGTAAGTTTTAAGTTAAGTTAAAGGTATTAAGGTCTAGAAATGGAATAAAATATTAAGGTGCTTGCTTGACTTCACTAAGCTAGTAGATGACAAGTAGGTGCATCACCTACTTTGACTTATTGACCAGCCCAAAGGACCAAGTCGGTGCATCACCTACTACGACTCTTTTGACCATGTTATTGGGCCAAGTACACTACACCTACTTGCATTAATCTGGCCAAAGTTGAATAGAAGAATAAGGGGAAAATGGACAGCCAAGGCCCAATCTTTCCAAGCCCACAAGAAATAATTTGAATGAAAAAGTAGGTGCATCACCTACTTAAATGTGTGGCCTAAATTAAAGACACATGTTTTGCTGCAAAAGAAGTACAAGAAAGGTGGCAAAAGGCCCAATGTTCTTAAGTCCAAAAAGGCCCAAGTGAAAAGTCCAAGTAGGTGGGTCACCTAGTTGAAAAATTATGGCCCAAAATGAGTAAGAAAGTCAGCCAAAGCAGGTCCCTTTAAAAGGGATTGATATCAGCTTTTTCCAACCATTTTTACTTTGCCAAAAATCTAATTTCTAGAGCTTTCTCTCTTCTCTCTCTTAGCTTCATACAACAGCCATTAAATACCATCAGTGTTCTTAAATATTAGGGAGTTCCAGCTATTGGAAGGTATAATTTAAGACAAGTTAAGGAGGATAACCTTTACATTGAAGAATCCAAGTCTTAGCAAGTAATAGTTCTGTCCAGCAAGGTAAGCTACTGCAATTTTCTCCCTCTTGTGCTTGATTTAATTAGGACACTTGGTATGTGTTAGTGAGTTGGAAATTGTCACTTTTACATGGTGTAATATTGGGCAGGATGTTCTGGTGATTAGTGCATGTTGGGACAGCCATGGAGGGTAGTCCTCTTTAACTTCAGTCATGAGCTTGTTTGAGCACCTTAAAAGTAACGTTAACTCTTCAAGTGCTGGTGATCAGAAACAATGATTCATATTTCTTCTGTTACATTATTATGTTTAAGGATTGTTTTATGTGTGTTATGATAATGGATGTGACTGGATGTGCGGGTAAGTTATGGAGATGTTAAAGGACTTAAATATTGCAGGGAGGTTTGGGGAGGACCTGATACGAAGGTTGTACTATAGACGCGATTTAAGGGAAAGGGAAGGAAAGAAAACATTGACTAGATATATTGCATGCTTATTCTGTGGTTATTATTTTGGTGAGATCAAGTAGCTCAAATTGATTGATTAGCTACTCTACTAGTCTTACAACTTATTTTATTGTAGATTAGTAATCTGAAGAGAAGGAGCTTAAGTCATACTTTTTGAATTGTATAGCAAGGTATATAAGGCTATTCGATTTCCTATATCTTTGGCATGAATCTAACACTTGCATTACAAAAAGTAAACTTTCTAAGTGCCCTTGGTAGTGACTGATCCATAGGTGCAGTTCCTACTCCCTAGAGCATTAAAATGAGTACTCTAATATGAGTTTGTTACTAAATGTACGTGCTTACTCTACCAAGTATTAGCATGCAAGGTTTAAACTTGTTTCACCATCAAAGTACCCTTGGCATGTATTTCCCTTATATAAATCAAAATGATCCTAGATTACACATGGTACATATGTTTGTATGTTGGATATACAAGCTGCCTATATCATGCCAACTGGCTTCAATTATCTATATATATGTCATCTTGTCACATGTTCATATGTCCCCTTTATTGGTTATTACTCCCATTGTGTTAGCCTATAATGTTACCTCACAATATCCCTACTTGCTCTGTTGTACATTTTATATGGACTTACTTGGAATATGTATTCGTCCTTAAGTTGATTTTGCCCACGTTCTCCCTTGGTTCCACTTTCATGTATACCTTGTATTTGATATTAGTTAGTGAGTATCTGGCTACCATATAGAGTTCAAATCTCTTGGCTAAATGTTAAATGTCTTCACTTGATATGTGCTTCAATTTGAGATGTCAAAATGCTTAACTGAGTCATATGCTCCTAAGTATTACATGCCCATGTCATTGTTATTATCGTAAGTCCATATTCATATGTCTTCTACTACTGGTCCATAGTTCCAAATCTCAACAATGATTATGACCACCAAAACAACAATCTCAAAAGATATAATGATCATCGAAAGAACAATCTCTAAAGAGTTATGATTATCCAAAAAACCAATCTCGAAAGAGGTATGAACATCAAAACAACAATCTCAAAGATAAAGAATTTAAGTGAAGCTATCTGTATAATTATGGGTGGCAACCTAGGGGAAAATGCCTAGCATGGGTCGATCCCAATTGGTATAGAAGAGTGGCAACTCAGGGGCGAAAGCCTAGCATGGGCCGATCCCAATTGGTATAAGAGGGTGGCAGCTTAGGGGTGAAAGCCTAGCATGGGCCGATCCCAATTTGTGGAATTATGAGGACAGCATCTCAGGGGTTAAAATGCCTAGCATGGGTCATTCTCTTCTACCACTGATCAGCTGGTCAGTTGTATCATATGTCTTATAAATATTATAATGCAAAGAAAAGTAAAGAAAATAATGTAACATACACGATTCCACAAGTATAAGCAAATGTGGTCTCTAATCCTTATTTACTGCTATTTAGTTTCACTTGAGCTCTCATTTTACATATGGTTGTATTATGCCTTACATATTCAGTACATCCTTTCATACTGACGTCCCTTATTGGGGATGCTGCATTTCATGCTGCCAGGTACAGGTACTCAACTAGTAAATCTCCCCAATAGAAGCACATGATACATAGCGGTTGTTGGTGAGCTCCAAGTTGATTCAGGGTTTTGCCGAGTCTTTCTATGCGTATTTCATAGTGGTACAGTCATGGATTCCAATAGAGGCTTTGTAGACATTGTAAAGCTATCATCTGTATTCATAGTTTCACTTGTCACATGTATCGGTTCAGCTAGTCAATATTTGTTGTATATGAAGCTTCTCATCAGTAAATCTATATACGTAGCAGTTTACTTACTAATCACAGGTCACTTGTAAATCATGTGTTCATATGGTACTTGTCCGCCTTACCTAGGGTTGGGGTGTGACATCACCTACGGAACCTATTTACGGCTTGTGCATTGAATAACAGGCCGTCCTGGTGAACCACCAAAAAGGGACTGAAACTTGACATTTGAACAAATTCTAACTCATAACTCACGCCACCACCAACGAGTTGTTGTTCCGCCTATAGGCCGTGGGTGGTATCCCCTTCTAGAATCTGAGGTGTTACAGGAGGAGAAAGGAGTGTGGCATCAACCAGGGTATCAATGTATGTCACATCGGTAGTAAGATGAGTGGAATCCGAAGGACACACCTGTCGAGTGCCAATCTTAATGGTCTCCAGACGAGTTCTCCCCAATGAAGCATGCACAATGGACTCCTCTATACCATGTAGCTCTTCTAATGCATGTACCCTCACCTTCTCATCATCCTATATAAACTCATCCTCGTTGGTCTTAGAAGAGGAATACTTATCGGCTTATCATCGACCGCTCTCCCATTTGATCAGATCCATCAATATTTCGAAACCCAATTGTCCTTGAAGGCCTGTCTCATCTAGTCTCACTTAGAGGCACAAGTATGGGCATCTCAAGAAGTGGTACATCACCCCAAAACATTGAAATATCTGTGGACTTCAACTAATCCGCTTCCACCCTCAAAGTAGTTATCTCACCTCTCAACTCTATCAACCCAGAAGAACCACCCTCACTTTTTTCACACTCCTCAACCCGAGTGGTATAGTGATCAAGTATCTCATCAAAATAGCTCAACAACCCTCTATGAATCACAAGTTCAGACCATAGGGGAGACATAGCAGCATCAATGGCGGCAAAAATCATACTCCTCACCTCTTTCTCAAGGCGAGATGCCTTAACATCTGGAGAATAGGCAAGGTTACCCATTCGATAAATTAAGGAATGCGTCAATTGAGGCCAGGATGTAGGGGGTACAATAGGAGGAAGGGGACAGGACGACCGAGAAGGTATAGATATATTAGGAGAGATACTTGAGAGCTCCATACTTTGAGCGGGTTGAGAAACATCTGACTCTACGATAGTAGGGTCCACTACCTCCATTAATAGTATGGTGTCTGGTGGTGGTGGCTTCCTTTTGGCTGTGTCATCTCTCAATAATCGTCCTCAATCATCTAGATACCATTGGATGACGTAGGAGTCTTTCTCACATCCGTCTTCTATTCGAATGGAACTTCATCCACCTCACACAACTAGGTGATCAAAACAGTGAAGGTCAATGAAGTTTGTTATTGCTTAACCCTCATAAGCATTTCCTCCTCAATTAATTGGCCCACATTTAACTCTTCCTAATCAATAATCGTCCCCATCAATATTTCTCTAGGGTCCCGAAAGATCAAGTCATTTGGTAACGGCATGAGGTTGCTACTGATGAACCCAAACCAAAAACGGGACACCATATTTATGTGTTTCTTTTCAATTTTGACCTTGTCGGCCCAACCACATTAGATTAATATTAGAAATCAGGGGTGCCCACCAACCTTTCAAATCATCAAGCTATTCATGCAAAGTTCGTTCATATTTTCCTTTTTCCCTTCCATGCCTAATATGTCATTAACAGTCGTCCAGTCACACTTCACCAATTTAACCTATTCTTCAACTTCCTCCAAAGGTTTCAAAATCATGATCTTTCTGTTCTTTGGGAGTGCCTTGTGTTACTTTATCATCTCCAAGATAGTCGGCTAGTCACTTATGACCCCGTTAGTAGATAAGTGCGCTCCTTCAAAATAGTTCACTCACCAACATCTTTTAACTTGTTGAGTGCTCTCGGAGTAGTGATCAGAAGCACCCTAAAAGTCACATTGGCATCAGGGTCTTGTATCTTCTTGGAGCGGATTTCGCTTCTCTTTTTATGTACCACCTTTTTCACCACAGTAGGTGTCGTTGAACTCTCAGATACATTTTCCCCTCATTCTCAATCCAAGTGTAATTGAGTGGTGGTTCTCTACGGTTTTATGATGAAGAGGTGCTTTCGTCGACCATGGCCCGCTGCTTTCTAATAGCAGCCTCCGTAACCTTATTTTATTTCTTGTCATTCACATTCTCATAAGTGCATCTAACGACTCTTTGTTGTTCTGAGTGCTCATTAATATCCACCCTTTTTTTCCTTTTGAGTGGGTGTTGAGGAGGAGATATAGAATGTGATGGAATTGTCATCATAGTGATTGGTACCTTAAGTCTAGCAATTTCCTGTAAGGCACAACATTGCAAAGCAAGCATCGAGTGAAGGTTAGTAGAAAAAAATCGCATGAAAATCATAATTCAAACAATTGTCATGAGGCCTGCCGAATGAGTAGGCGATTCACCTAGCATGTTGTGTGATTAACGTTTCAAGGACACTTAATCCAATTCTAAGCGTCAACGATCGCTAGTCAGTATAGAACCCAACTAAATGAGTTGGGGTCGAATCCCATAGGGAGTACGTGTTTAACATTAAATAGTAAAGTGTGAACATGGTCAAATCAATCATAGGGATAGAAGTTTTCGAATAAAGACATAATTCAAATCACGGGTGACACGAATATAAGAAAAAGGGGTTTTTGTTTTGATTATTGACTACAATAGAAGAAATCCAAACAATACAAAATAACAATAATGAGACGGGTTCTTGGGATGTGATTTGACTATAGTCTAATGTAGACAAGTGGGTTTATGCAACTACTAGGAAATAACTAAATATTAGTGAGTACGCTAGACTATAGAGGAGGTAAACTTTCTCTCAAATAATTTAACCCGAATCAAGTCGATTTCTCTCGAACATCGACAAGCATGCAAAATAAAAATAACCTATGCTTTAGTCCATTCAATATCTCGAGCTGGATGTGTGGAAAAGGCCTTAAGATTCAATCTCTCGAGCTGAACCCATGACAACCCAATACCCACAGACCATCAACTAATAAACTTAGTTTTAAAAACTCTGTCTCGATAAAGCCAAAAACACAAGGGTAGAACAGCATTTGCAACTAGAATTCTTAAATTAAACCACAATTATTGATTGAACTCACTTCTAAAAAGCATTTAAACAAACAATTAGCAATACCCATAAGCTAAATCAGCCCATAATCACACCCCAAGAATTGGGTTTTAGCTAGACCTCATAAAAAGATAAAATCATTAACAAATTGAGTTTCCATCAACTAGGTAAGATTGATTTCGTCTTTACAAATGTCTGAATCGAAGAATCTCAAAGACCCACTTCCAATTTCTCAAAAGTGAAAAACTTCAATTCTTCAAAGATAAAGGAAACCTAGAGAAAAACTTCTCTCAATACTCATAATTCAATCCCAAAAACTTAAAACTAAAAATTCAATAATAATCTCACACTAAACTAAATGTTCAGAAATGTATTCATAGTCACCAAAAATGTGCTACGAAGGGCCATTCGGCGTAGTAAGTCGGGCTCACCTATCCACTTAGCGATCCTCCCTTTGGTCAATATTCTCGCCCTTCTGCCTTGGCCTTCAGCTTAATCAAGGTCTGTAACTTTAGGTGATCCAACACTGCATCGCAAAACCACTCGGCGATCCACTGACTGCTCCTTTATCTCGCAAACTTGGTTTTGTCCTTCAAGGCTTGGCACACTGGAACTTTAGGTAGTCAAATAGCCATTCAGCGACCCACCAAGTTGACTAGACGATCACCAGGCTTCCTTTTCTTCACTGTTTCAGCTCGCTTCGTTCCTTTTTGCAAATTAGTGTCCTTGTTTGGTTCCTCAATCCATATACCTGGAAATCAAGTGTTTTACATCAGTTATTGGCACAAAATAAGCATTTGAGGACACTAAACCTCTACAAATAAAGCCCTAAATGAGTCAAAATCTCGAACTCATCAGCACACCCAACTTATACTTTTACTTGTCTTCAAGTAAAAATCGAGTTCAGCAGGTCAAAAAGGATGTCTCAAATAGAGCTACACAAGACTCAATCATGAATCCACACAAAAAGACTCAACTTACTCATGCAATGATCAATTGTGCACTCAAAGATTCAAGTGGTGACTCACCATTACCAAAGATTCTCAAGTTCGCAATACTTGCACCAAATGCAATTTCAAGCTAAACAAAGATACTAAAATGCCTTCACACAAAGAATGATTTCATATTCACACACAATGGTTCAATACTTTATAGATCCAAAATCACATGCAACTCTCACACTCACAAAGATGAACACATGCATGACTTCACCCATAGGTTTGTCCTTATTTTCCAATTAACATTTGCTTCAACTCGCTCAAGATAAAAAAGGTCTTTTCAAGGATTGTAACGGGGCTTAGTGTAAAGGTATCTTCATTTAGGCACACTGGCTGCTATCCTCATTAAGTGTGGTATGAACCACACTTTCTTTCCTTTTCTTAAACATTTTCACCTATACTCAAAAGTCACCCCATCATTCACTTCTTATGGAATACCGGACACCCCATTTCTTTTGCACTTTCACAACTTTATTCCACAACTTTTCATTCTTTTTCTTTTTCTCTTTTTTATTATATGGAGGGGTTCCACCTTTTGTCAAAACCATGGGTCAAGGGGAACTTCTTTACACTTCTTGATTTACCTTCTCTTTTTACCACACCCCCAACTTAGGTTTTTGGCCTAAGTTGGCTATTCAAACCAACCACACTTCATGAGGATTATGGGGTGAATGGATCATGACAGGTCACAATTTCATCAAGTTTCTTCCAAGAAATGGATAAGGCTCAATGGGGGTTCAAGCAAGGTTCACACAGTCACAAGGTTTGCCACAAATGAGGCATAATGTCAAATTTTTTTCACTCTTTAAAATTTTTGCCTAAGATCATTTCAAGAGCTTGCATCACTTAGTCAACCGGACCAACGGGGTAAATTCTAGGTGGTATCACACAAGGTTCACGGTAAGTTCATCACACAAGGCATTAGCACCAATATCAAATAAGACTCCACACTTTTGCTAGTGTGCAATGTTCATCACTAGAGACTCATTCGATAACCGGCTAATCACAATGAGATGCAAAAATTTCACATATTGTCTATGCAACTTCATTTGCCCTCATCGTAGCCACACATTCATTCTTGTTCGATTAAGAGCACTATCCAAGTCATCGGTATTAATCATAACCAATACTCAAATTTTCACAAGAACAACCACCATTAAACACACAAGAGGTGGCAAATTTTTTCAGAAGGGTCAAAAACCATATTTGCAATAAAAATAAGAAGCCACAAGCTCAAACATCCACAACACAGTGCCAAAACATAATTTACAGCACAAAACCCAATATATAAATAAAAGCAATAATCAAAAGAGGTAGGTATGGAAATACCTCACCCCACCACAAACAAAAAGCAATTTATCCTCAAATGTAATAAAGTACTAAAAATACATTGAAGTGATAGAGATGGAGGTAAAGAGAAGTCATGTCTATGCAGTTGCTCCATCTGTCGGGGTATCAGTGCCCGATGTAGCATCAGCAGCACTCGATACACTAGGGCCTGCCATGGACGTCTCTATCAACAATGTCTGAATCACTGACTGTGCAATCGTCTCCTCCTGATCTGGCAGGTCTCCATAGATGGTCTCCTCCAGCACCTCTATCTGCTCGTCATCGGTCTATGCCTCTGACTCAGCAGCTGCTATGTCATCCGTCTGTACGTCTCTAGTGGTGGCTGGAGGAATCTCAGAAGTAGTCGGGGCATCCGCATCATCAGCTGCCTACATAAGTGAAGTGAAGTTTGTGGACTTCAAGTAGTCCACATCCTTTCTAAAATCAGCTACCTCGGCTTCTAAAGCCATCACCTCTGAAGTCTCCCCTAGTCTACTCTCACAAGTCTCGACTTTTGTTGTGAGAGTGTCAATAGATTCTCGTAGGGGAGTCAGTGCAGCTAGGATAACACTCGCGATCATCCATGGTATCGCAGCCTCTAATCGAGTAGCCCTCACATCCGCCGAATAGGCTAGGTGCCCCATCTTCAGGATCATAGCCTGAGTATTCCTGGCAGGTTGGGAAGTGGCAGCAGTACCAGGAGCCTGGAAGGAAGAAGTGGGAGCAGGTCTACATGAAGGTCCGGAGGTCGGAGTAGTCAAAGGTGCCTCTGTAGGAATCGTCTCAACATCAATCTCTGGGTATGTGTCCACCGGAGCTTCTCTCCTTTTGTCTGCCTCCTCTCGAGGGTATTCAGCCTCTATACACCGGATATCAATGATGGTTTTAGGAGTGATCTCAAAATCTCTGTTCTCATCACGAGGAACTCCAGCACGCCGGCACAACTCCCTAATGAAAATCGAGAAAGGAGTACTCTATAATGAGTCCTATGTTAATGATCCTCCCGGATATGGTTGACCCAAGGCAGGCCGCCTTGGGATGGTGGAGGATGGACTTGTTCTAGGAAGGCATGATGGAGTTGCTGATGAACCCGAACCAATACCATGCAATTACATTCAAGTCATTCTTCTCGATTGGAGCTCCTGCCTCAATTCACCTCGGGGTGGTAACATAAATCAGAGGGGAAAGCCAACCCTTTAAGTCATCCACGGACTAAGTAGTAGCCAAGCCCTCATATGCATATGTAGAACCTGTAGACCTATCGAGTATAATATTAATATGATCGTTGTTGAACCCTACTTCCTTCCCTCGGACCATGAAAGACTTCACCTATCTAAAGGCACTGGCCTTCTTCTTTCCCTTTGGTACCAAATCATTGTATGTTGAGTAGAACTCCTAGAACCATGTAGGAATGTATGGGCCTCTGGGACTGGTGAACTACTCAAAGCGATGGGGATGGAGTGTCTCTCTCACCCTGGATTACCTGCTATCTAGGCCCTCAGTGTACAACAGCTTCTCCTCAAGAATATTCCTCAACCCATCAGCTTTTAATCTATTGAGTAGCCTGGGAGGAGGGATGATGAGTCTGAAATTTGGACTCATTTAAAGCTTTATTTATATTGACTTAGTTCCCTCAAATGCTTATTTTGTGCCAAGAACTGATGTAAAACCCTTGATCTTGAGATTCATGGATTAAGGAACAAAACTAGGATAGAAATGGGCAACAGAGACAACACGAGCGAAAAAAGAGAAGGAAAAAAAAAGCCTGATGATCGTCGATATCACACGGCGACTCGCCAAGTTTCCCCTCTACCACCTAAAGTTATAGAATGTTGAGGCTGGATTAGTAGTAACTTTGGCAAGCAGCATTTCCACTCGGCGTGACGCCGATCTTATCGGAAATGGATGACCAGGTCGCCAAAAGTACTAATGCGCGAGATAAAGGGAAAAAGGGAGCATCGAGAAATGAAACGGCGATCCCAATCTGGCTTGCCTAAAATTACAGTGGGTGGACTAAGAAGATGTGAAAAATGAAGGCAAGACAAAGGAAAATTGGTGAGTCACCGAACGGTCGGCGAAGCCCGACTTACCTCGCCGATTTGTCGCAAAAAGCCTCACTTCTGACTTGTATAAATTGATTTTTGCAAGAGAGATAAAGCATTCAGAAACATGAGGAACAAAATATTGAGAGAAAAACCATCACCATTGTGGGTTTCAAGTCATTTTAGCAAGGTTTCCCATTTGAATTTTTTAATAGAGAATATTTTCGTTAATTTCAACATTCGAATTTCATTTACCCAGCTATGGAAAATATGGTAGGTATTGAATTTCATCTTTTCACTATGACTAGCTAAAACCCTAACCTTGGGGGTTTGACAATCTGACTAATTGTTGAATTTTACTAAATGGGTGTTATCGATTAGTGATTTCTGGTGTTAATCTTAAGCGGCTCTGAATTATTATGGTGTATTAACTTCCGTATTGCATATTTAGTGTGATAGATTTAAGAGTTTAGTGCTTGCTCGAGAGAGAAGTACAGAACCAACGTAGTAATTTGGCATACTTACAAGTGGGTCTTGACGGTTTCAGCTTAAGAAAGTGAAATCGAAGACCTAGCCTTTGTATCTAGCTAGAAAAAGTGGATTTGATGAGAACATTGGCTGGTCATCTTATAGATAGTGTTGAGGTTCGAGAGAACTCAACACAAACAAGGGAAGTGTTCGAGAGAAAGTTGCCTCACTTGTAGTCCATTTTATCCGCTACGAATTAGCATTATCGATAATGAGGTACACCCATTATGTTGAATTCGGAAGTTGGTTAGTAAATCCCCTAAGTGTTTTCTAGTCATCTGATTGTTTCTTGTTGATAATTTGAAGTGAGTTGGTAACAACACCCTAAAATTTGATTGTGAAACTCGTAAGTGTTGTGTTGCTCAGTTGAAAAGGTCATTGTCTTACTTTCGTATTTGAATTAAAAGCAAGCTAACTCTCTATGGGATCGACCCCAACTCAGTTGGTTGGGTTATATACTGACTAACTATCGTAGACACTTAGAATTTGATTAAGTGTCTTTGAAACGTTAATCAAAATGGCGTTGCTGCCGGGGAAGAGCGTTGTTCACAGTTCTTTTATCAAAATTTGAGTTGTGAATCTGTTGGCTGTAGTTGAATCTATTTAGGTGGCATCGTGCTTGTGTTGAGTGGGGTGACTAGAAGTAAGAATGAGTGAGGCAGAGGTGAATAGTAGCCAATCAGGTCATCGGGACGGTATCGATGATATCAATAGTGTTTACAACCCATCTCAACTAGATGAAATGTGTGCAATTTTCCTACCACAGATTAATGGGAATGCAACATTTGAGGTCACTGCACGACTTTTCATCTCCACCTAATGAGGGGACTCTATGAAGGGCTAGATCACAAAGATCCACATGAGCATGTAAGAAATTTTATAGAGGTGTGCAGTCCGTTTTCATTCAATAATGTGTCACAAGATTGAATCTGGTTCAGGTTATTTCCACTATCTTTTATAGGGGAGGCTAGCATGTGGTTGGCCGAGTAACCAAACAATTCCATCACATCATGGGAAAAGCTGATTATGGTATTCAACGCGAGATTCTTCCACCATCAAGGATGATGAAACTTAGAGATAACATTCAAGGTTTCAAGCGATGGGAGGGTCAACCCTTCCATGAAATGTCGGTGAGATTTAAGAAACTCTTACTTCAATGCCCAAATCACGGGCTACCAAATGATTTGCTACTCCAATAGTTTTACCGGAGTCTTGATTCGGTTAATAAAGGAGTAGCTGATCAATTGGTACGAGGGGGAATAATGTTGCAATCATTTGAGGTGGCTTCATTTCTTCTTGATGACATCACAAAAATAAATAAAGCTTGGTCCAGTCAAGAGGATCATGTCTCCTTTTTGTTTTAGAATGACACAAGAGCAACTTGATAAGGAAAGAGAAAGGGATGAGAACATCAAGAAGATGTTGACCCAAATGGAGCTACAACAAGAGCATATGTTGGAGAATTCGGGAAAGCCCAAGGGAGTTTTTAGAGTTGAGGAGGATTCTTCCTCGGGTTATTCAAATTCGGGGGAGAATCAAGGTTGGAATTCCAAGAGATACGAGATGGGTTTCCACCCATGCTATTTACAGCGAGGTGGGAATCAAGGTTGGAACTATCACAAGTGGGAAGAGCAAAGAAAATACTCTCAAGATTGGGCTAAGAAAAGTGATTATTGGAAAAGGGAGGATGGCTATGAAGAGGACCACACTTAATCGAGTAGGAGCCCAATGTCGAAAGGGAGTACAAGTAGTCCCCGAGTGAATGATTTTCTGTCACGCATCCTTGATAAAGTTGAAGGTTTGGATGATTTGTTAAAAGGGATGAAAGCTAAATTTTCATCATTGAACAATAAAGTGAACTCTCACGCAGATGCAATCAAGATACTTAAAGGACAATTGAGTTTACTTTCAACACAATTGAAACCAAAAATGACAATGAAAGATGATGATAGAGGGTTGGTTGTGGTTACTCGTAGTGGAAAGGTAGCGATAGGCGATGTGACAGCAATGAAGAAGATCAAATGAATGAAGAAGACAGAGGTATGGAGGAAAAAGAAGTACCCATCCATCAAAGCATTACCAAAGGACCACAAAAAGATGTGGAGAAACACAATCCAACCCCAAAAGTTACACAACCTTTACCCAAAATATCCCCTCCATTTCCCCAACGTCTCAAGAAGAAGAATGAGGATGAGAAGTTCAAGAAGTTTTTATTGGTGTTCAAGACATTATCAATTAATCTCCCTCTAGTGGAAGCGTTGTTGGAAATGTCGGGTTATGCCAAGTTCATGAAGCAGTTAGTCACAAAGAAAAGGAGCTCTGATTTTGAGAATCGAAGTTTCTCATAGGTGTAGTGTAATTATTACTAAGGAGCTGATAAAAAAAGAGAAGATCTCGGAGAGTTCACCATTCCTTGCACAATCGGCATGCTCCAATTTGCTAAAGCCCTGTGCGATTTGTGAGGAAGCATCAACCTAATGCCATATGCAATCTATAAACAACTTTGGTTGGATGAACCGAAAGCCACAACAATGAAACCCTTGATGGCGGACCGATCAAATAAAGATCCTGTAGGGATACTATATGACATCTTCGTAAAGCTTGACCGATTCATTTTCCCCGCTGATTTTATCATTCTCGATTGTGAAATAGACACTGAAATTCACATAATTTTGGGAAAACCATTCTTGGCAACATGGAGAGCGTTGGTGGATGTTAAACGCAGAGAACTGAAGTTCCGGGTGAACGAAGATGAAGTAACCTTTAATGTTTGTAAGTTAATGAAACACCCAAGCGATATCCAGATGGTTTCCACTGTTGATTTTATTGATGAGGCGGTGGCTAGTGTGAGCCATTTGATGTGTATGAGTGAACCACTTGAAGTCATGCTTGCTAACTATGATGAGTTTTAAATTCAAGGCTACGAAGAGGTAGTAGTTGCTATTTCAGCTATGGGGGAGTATTCAAAGACTCCATTGAAGTTTAATATTGATCCAAAAAACTGAGAAAGTCCTCCCGCAAAGCCATCAACAGAAGAACCACCAAATTTGGAGTTGAAAGTACTTCCCTCCCATCCCCGATATGCTTTCTTGGTGGCAAATAACACCTTACCGGTGATCATTCCAGCTGACTTGCTGGAATGGCAAGTAATATTGCTCATTGAGGTGTTGAGAAGGCATATCAAAGCTATAGGTTGGACTATCACTGACATAATAGGCATTCCCCCCGGCATTTGCACTCACAAAATTCAGCTTCATAGTGATTGTCAACCGAGTGTTGAACATCAACGGAGATTGAACCCACCAATACAAGAGGTGGTGAAAAAGGAGATAATAAAGTGGTTGGACACAAAAGTGCTCTATCTTATTGTGGATAGCAAAAGGGTAAGTTCGGTGCAATGTGTACCAAAAAGCAGGCATCACAGTAGTCCCAAATGAAAATGAGGAGCTTAAATCTATGAGAACGGTGACAAGAGGGCGAGTATGCAGGGATTACAGGAAGTTAAACTCGTGGACCGAAAAAGATCACTTTCCCATGCCTTTCATGGATCAAATGCTTGATCGACTTTCAGAGAAAGGTTGGTATTTCTTTTTTTATGGGTATTCCGGTTATAACCAAATCTACATTGCTCCAGAAGACCATGATAAAACCACCTTCACCTGCCCATATGGAACTTTTGCTTTCAAACATATGTCATACGGGTTATGTAATGCTTCGAAAACTTTTCAACGTTGCATGTTGTTTATTTTTGTTGATATGGTGGAGGATTCAATGGAAGTTTTCATGGATGACTTCTCAGTTGTGGGTGACACTTTGAAACATGTTTAGCACACTAAGGACAAGTTCTCCAAAGATGTGTGGAGACAAATTTGGTCCTAAATAGGGGAAAATGCCACTTAATGGTTAAGGAAGGTATAGTTCTTCGTCACAAAGTGTCACAAAAAGTGTTGGGGGTTGATAAAGTGAAGATTGAAGTGATTGAGAAGTTACCACCACCAATTTCAGTGAAGGGTATTCAGATTTTCTTAGGGCATGCCAATTTTTACCGGAGGTTCATCAAAGACTTCTCAAAATTTTCACATCCTCTATGCAAACTCTTGGATAAGGAGGTGAAATTCCACTTTGATGATGCTTGCATGGTAGCCTTCAAGTGCTTGAAATAAAAATTGGTCTCCACTTCGGTTATTATTAGTCCAGATTGGTCAGAACCTTTCGAAGCGATGTGTAATGCAAGCGGCACATCATTAGGTATCGTATTGGGGCAAAAACTCAACAAACTATTTCACCCCATTTACTACGCAAGAAAAATTCTAAATAGTGCTCAACGTAACTATACAATTACAGAACAAGATTTACTTGCGGTAGTATATGTGTTAGAGAAATTTTGGGCGTACTTGCTAGGTACTAAAGTTGTTGTTCACACTGATCATGCTACACTGCATTTTCTGATGGTAAAGAAGTATGCCAAGCCAATATTGATAAAGTGGGTGTTATTATTGCAAGAATTCGACTTTGAAGTGATAGATATGAGAGGTCGTGAAAATTAGGTGGCTGACCACTTATCAAGATTGGAAGGCAAGGAGAATGACGAGCTGGAAATCGACATAAATGATGCCTTCCCTGATGAACAGTTATTCACGGTGACTCTCAAACAACCCCCTTGGTATGCTGATT
Organism: Solanum acaule; assembly: GCA_036250505.1. Lineage (NCBI taxonomy): Eukaryota > Viridiplantae > Streptophyta > Magnoliopsida > Solanales > Solanaceae > Solanum > Solanum acaule. Next base: position 34,582 of record JAJOOR010008196.1, on the reverse strand, counting down.
TTACCAATTACGTAGTGTGTGGATTAATGCCGAAAGAACTGAACTTCTACCAAAAAAAGAGGTTCTTGTTTGATGGTAAGAGTACTTTTGGGATGAACCATATTTATTCAGAGAGTGTGCAGACCATATCATTAAGAGATATGTTCCAGAGGAAGAAGCCATCGAAATTCTCCATGCTTGTCACGCTTCACCGGTTGGGGGTCATCATGGTAGTGTGCGCACAACTGCTAAAGTCCTTCAAAGTGGTTACTACTGGTCATCCCTCTACAAAGATGCTCATGAGTTTGTTAAGAAAGGTGGAGTGTCTAAAAGACACGAGTTGCCTCTCACACCCATTTTATAAGTTGAGCTATTTGATGTCTGGGGGATAGATTTCATGGGCCCATTTGTGAGTTCATTGGATAATAAGTATATTTTGGTGGTGGTAGATTATGTTTCTAAATAGGTGGAGGCTATTGCATTACCGAACAATGAAGGGAAAAGTGTGGTTCAATTCCTAACACGCTACATCTTTGCAAGATTTGGTACTCCTCAAGCAATTATTAGTGATGGGGGACCCCATTTTTCCAACAAGTATTTTGCATCTGCCCTGAGCAAGTATGGACTGAAATACAAAGTAGCAACTCCGTATCATCCCCAAACGAGTGGCCAAGTTGAGGTGTCGAATCGGGAGATCAAGAGTATCCTAGCCAAGACGGTGAATGCAAATAGGACTGATTGGTCTTGAAAGCTTGATGATGCTCTATGGGCGTATTGCACTGCATGCAAAACACCAATTGGTATGTCTCCGTATCAGTTAGTCTTCGGAAAATCTTGCAATACCAATTGAATTGGAACAAAAAGTGATCTACTGACCAATAATTTTTTTAAAATAAGAAACAGGAGGATCGTTATTCTTGATAATATTCTTGAGCTACTGATCTTATTGTTGTTTGTTCTCACTTTCATTTTTTTGTTACTCACATTTGAAAATTCTGCACTAAATGTCTTCTTCTGTCTTATTTTTACACATATTTGGATAGTCATAAGTCAACAAGATTCTTCAAAAAGAAACAAAAGAGCAAAAAATAAGACATATGCTAAACTTGGATCATTATCATCATTGGCAAATAAAAAACGACGGTTATTGACAACAAATGAAATTGTTCAAGCTATAGAGTTCGAGAAAGGACAGCTGCCTAAATTCATTGAACAACAACCAGTAGCACCACAATCTGAAGCTAATGGACAATCTGTGGAGGATCGGCCTCTTTAAAAGTAACCTATAGAGGATCAAGTACAAATGAACTTTGTCACTCCTCCAATTGGTCAACAACCTAAAGAACAAGGTAACATATAAATTTAGAAACTTACTAAATTCATCTATGAATTCTAATTTGTTGTATTTTCTTATATTTGAAAGTGTTTCCAGTAAAAACAAAAGAGGTTGAACGCAAATGCATAAAGTACATGCATGAAAAGAGCTTAAACTGATCTTATTGAATAGGCCCAATCAACCGGTTGGTCCTACTGAAGACGTTGTGACAGAGTTATATAGCTTCCTATGTACATTGGCAAGAAATGTGACTCTTTGCCCATTTGATATATTTAATTGGAGGAGCATGGATACTAAAAAGAATTTATGGCATTATACTAAGGTTTGGAGTTTCCAGTATTTAATTTCTTGTAAAAGTATTTTACTTCAATTGGCGAACTGAATGACACCAAATTGTAGGAGAAATACATTATTCCTGAAGCTGCAAAAAATTAGGCTTTGGTAACTATTCGAGAGGCTTGGAAAAGACATAGAAGTGACTTGAAGATAAATTATTACGATCCATATGACAATGATGAAATTCGAATGTAAAGAAAGACTGGTCATATTCCAGAATGCCAGTTTAGAGAGCTCCTTAAATATTGGAAGTCTGAGAAATTCAAGGTAAAATGTAGTTTAGAATCTCAAACATCCAATTTATTCTTCTCCTGATATCTTTTGTGATATAGTTGCTGCTGCAACTTTATTTTTCTTTAACTTTCTCTTCTGCTATTCTCTTCTTTGTTGCAATATTGTTGCAGCTTCTTACTTCTTCCAGTGTTGTAATCAAAACTAAACCGGAGGATTTTGCTCCAATCTTGGAGAATGTTCCATTTAGTGAGATTTTTATGCTTATCTCACTGTATAGCTAAGATTAACAACCACATGTTTTATGTTCCTGACTATTTTTCTTATTTGTAATTGTCGAAAAATAATTTCAGTTAGAAATTGATAAGATATAAATGTAACAGGATAAAAAGTCATGTGTTCAATTCTCTACTGAAAAAGAAAAAATCTTAAGAACTTATTTATTAGTTAAGTTTGATTGTTGAAACCTGCATCAAGATTTCACTAAACTAAGTGCCCTTTTGGATAAACTTAGTTTGATCGCTGAAATCTGCAGATTGGTTTAAGCTTCATATGACAGTAACATTCGTACTTATAAAGCATATTCTTCACTTGGAATTGTTAAAAAAAAATATTGAAACATTCACCTCGTCTAGTACGTTATGTAGAACTCATATGCATTTGGTTAACATTATAGATTCATTTATTTGCATAAAATGTCTGAAAAAAATAGTAAGAACCGAAAAATGCTGAAGAATCCACACACATCAGGCAAAAAGACTTTTGCTATAATCTGCAGTAAATTGGTGTGTTCTCTTATTATCTAGGTTGAACCTTTCATTCATGAAATTTATGATATCTATTTCTATGTGACTAGGAAAAAGGAAAGGAATATGTATCTGCTAAGGAGCTCTTTGTGGTCACAACAACAAGAAAAGCTAATCATTTGTACAATGCATCGAATGACAACACAACTAGTAAAATTGTATGAATACTGTCAATATAATTTTTTTTATTGAGACCAATTATTTATTCTAAATTTCAATTTACAAGACTACTTGTTGGATATGTTTTGTTAGGCTGAAATGGAGGAGATTGAAAAGCAAATGTGCACAAATGGTCAGTCTGGTGATGCATATTCAGCCGTCATGGGTCCTGAACATCCGTCTAAGACTATATGGAGTGGGGTTTACAAAGACAACTTTGAAAAAGAATGTTGACAATTCTAAACTAACTTCAAATGCAACAAATGATGTAGTGCAACAAATACAAGAAAGGATGCAAAAAATGGAGAAACAAATGGAGGAACAAAGGAGAACTGTGCGTCAACAAGTTATTGCTAATGTAGTTGCACAACTTCAGCATGCAAGATTAATTGATCCTAACATACTAGCAGCATTGCTCGTTCCTTCACCAAGAGAAGCTACTTCTGCTCAAACAGTCGAGCAAGGTTAGTGTTGCTAAATCACTGTTTAGACTATTTCTTCTTCTACTACTACTACTTAAAGTGTATTTTTCGATTTCCTGGTGAACTAGTTTGTTAACTAACATTGATGATGATTTGAGTTTTTTAAGCCAGCCCTTCTGATCATTTTCTAATGAATCTCGAGACAATTCTATATTTAGATTATATTACACATACTTTTATACCCTGAAAACTCTTTCCAGTGGCTTTTCTTGAAATTATTGTATATCCCCCAGCAAAGTTATTTATTGTCAATTCTTTCTTCTCGTTGTAGCATTTTAATGTTTGTTGGACTGCTGTAACATTTATGTTATAAGGAACTATTGAGTATGGCCTTGTCGATTTTGTTATTACCTATTTATTCTGATTGTGGCCTTGTCGGCCATTTGGTTAGGTGAGTATTTTCTTGGAGCAACCTCGTCGGCTATGAGTTATTAAATATCAGATTCCATCATTCTATATACAACTATTTTAGGAGATCTCCCCTTTGTCATTTGTTCTATCCATTTCCGTTCATTCTCCCAACATATAGGGCCTCTAGAAATGTTCAGTTATTGAAGTGTTAGTGATGCACTGATGCTATTAGTGAAATATAGTAAATTGTACCATGTTATTACTAAAATAAGAGAAATGATTAGTGTAAGAATTTTGATAATTCACTAACAAAGGTCTATGGTCAGAACATGTTCTAGTCTAATGTCTTATAGTAGTATTCTGAAATTGTTGGTCCCAATGGTTATTGCTACAAAGTCTATCCAATCTCTTCCAAATTCTCTTTCTTGGACTTTTGTTATTGCACCATATGAAGTTAGAGCCTATGAATCTGATATCTGTCAATCCACAATTATCTAAACAACTTTGGAAATCCAAGCTCCAATCCATTCTATTAGCCTTCTTCATGTTGACAGTGACATGTTGATCATCATCCGAGATTAAATAACTAGATTGGAATTGCTCCAAAAACATCAAATCTATTGCTCTAAAAACACCAAATCGGTCCATTGGAATTAGAAAGGCAGTGTTGATATCCTTGAAATTTTCTGTAACCATCTATCTTTTGTTTTCCAACAAAGGGTTCAAAAATGGCTAGAAACTGAATATTGTTGACGTGGACTAGAGTTTTCGGCGTTAATGACCTTCTATGATCTAAGACCTCTTATGTTCTAGAAAAGTGCTTCTATATTGGTGTTTGCATGTGTTACAATTTTTTTGTGAATGGCCTGTGTTAGCAGACACCTCTTGTGACAGGCCTGTGTTACCATTTTTTTCTTGTTTTAGAAGGTTGATTTTGGCTTCTGTGCTTTACTGTTAGTCATTATTCTTCTTGCTGTAGATAAATAAAACTCATAACAGTGATGGGATAATTCCTAGAACCAGTATGCAAATATCTCCTGCAACTTTAAAATGAAACCAATTACTTCTTGATCCATTTGTTGATTTATAGAGAGTAGTAGTTGTTATCCCTTGGGATTTTTCTTCAAGAAGTACTTTTTTTAACTTTCGAAAATCGAGAGTCTTGATGGAATTTTTCTGGTGATGAAGTTTATCAGCTAAGTCTAGGATTAGATCATCAAGTATAATAGCATATCTGTCAATTTTGCTTCTCTTCTTGTGTAAATCTCTACAGAGGTGCTGGTTTTTTTTTTTTTTTTTTTTAATCTTGAAATAATGCATATGTAAGTCTATTTGCTTATTTGAAAGATTATACAGTTTAGATAAATAAAGATCTAATGGTTGTTTCTTGGATGAAATTAGTTACAGAGAGTAACTAATTGGAGACTTGCACCTTGTTTGGATGGTTGTTACCCGATGTATTGTAGTGTATTGTTTAAATACAATGTTTGTTTTAGTTGTTACTTAAATTTTATTGTATCATACTTCCTCCATTTTAAAATAAGTTATGAATGTCTAGTATCTATAGACACTCAAATTTATAAGAATGGTAGTTCTAGCTATCTTCGCAAAGTCCCAGCTTTAATTTGCAGGTAGTGTTACTAATTTCCTTTATTTTTCCTTCCTGAAGAAACAAAGTAAACTAATAACTTGTTGTACATAAAATGCACATTGTGTGAAGGTCTAGAACTAGAGTAGTCTACCATACGTGAATATTAGTAATTGGCAATATTGCCTCTACTAGCTAGGCCTAGTACATTTCACCTTTCTTGTATGTTTTGAATTCAAACAACATGATGCAAGTTCCTTATCAAAGTTAAGTTTAATTGCTTTAATGTCATTTGAATCTTATTGAATTTATATGCATGTTATAGATATAGAGTGATAAGTTTAAATTATATCACTGAAGTCATTGAACTTTTGCAACAAAATTGCTAAATTATTTTGTATTTTCATTAATTCTATGTACGTGATGATATCGAAGAAGGAGATAAAAGCAGTACTGAAGACTTGACATAGGAGCTGAATTGAGTTGATGTTAACTTTACCTATGTTCTTGAAGTCTTATTTTTGAAGATTGAAAACTGTGTGTTGTGCATCTATACATTTCACCCTTTTTGAATGGTAGAAAATGTTTATATATTTTGCTTTTATCGATATTACGTACCCAATTGCACCCATGGATCTTAGATTATAATTTTTGTAATGAAATATAACTTCTTTCCATGATATTTTTATGTGTATTTTATGTTATAAAAATATTGCAATGGCTCAATTATAATATATGTGAAACCAGTAACCAGTAGCCTAATATTAAAAATATTGCAATGGCTCAATTATAATATATGATTGAATAGCCTAATATTAATCGTTGCAATAGCTTGATATTAATTGTTGCAAAAAATAAAGAATTGTTGCACTACCCTGTAATAAGTGTAGCAATAGACATTGAACAACAATTATAATAGCTTAAAACTAATGCATACCATAAAAATAACCGTTGCAATAGAATGAAATGGTTGTTAAAATAATCGTAGCAACAGCCTATAAAAAACTGTTGTATAAAAGTCTATCGAGACGGTACATAACCGTACTAATACGGTGTTAACCGTCGGCAATGGACTGGAAATAAATGTGGCATAAAACTTTATTCCAATGGTTCATAACCATATCAATACAACTTTAACTGTTAAAAATTAATTAATCTGGGAACCGTCGCAATAGGGCCATCTACTGCTACAATTAAAGTAACCGTCGGACGCAACCGTCGCAATAGAATTGCTACGCCATCTGTTGTAGCAGTTGCCTTAACCGTGGCATTAGAGCTACAACAACGGTAGGTAAGCCTATTACAACGGTAGCTTAACTGTGACATTAGATCATATTTCTAGTAGTGTTAGGAAATAGCTAAATATTAGTGAGTAGCCTAGACTATTGAGGAGGTAAACTTTCTCTTGAACAATTTACCCCGAATGAAGTCAATTTCTCTCAAACATCGACAAGTACGCAAAATAAGAACAGCCTAAGCTTTAGTCCATTCACTCTCTCTCGCTAAATGTATGGAGAAGGGTTTAGGATTCACTCTCTCGAGCTGACCCCATGACAACCCAATACCCACAGACCATCAACCAATAATCTTCGTTTTAAAACCTCTCTCTCGAGTAAGCCAAAAACACAAGGGTAGAACTGCATTTGCAACTACAATTCTTAAATTAAACCACAATTATTGATTGAACTCACTTCTAAACAACATTTAAACTAACAATTAGCAATACCGATAACTTAAATTAGCCCATAATCACACCCCAAGAATTGGGGTTTTAGCTAGACATCATAAAAAGATAAAAATCGTTACCAAATTGAGTTTCCATCTACTGGGTAAGACTGGTTTCATCTTTACAAAGGTCTAAATCGAAGAATCTCAAACACCCACTTCCAATTTCTCAAAAGTGAGAAATGTCAATTCTTCCAAGCTAAAGGAAAACTAGAGAATTTTTTTTCTCAATACTCACAATTAAATCCCCAAAACATAGAACTGAAAATTCAATAATAATCTCATACTAAACTATATGTTGAGAAATGTATTTATAGGCGCAAAAAATATGCTGCGAAGGGCCATTCGGCGCAGTAAGTCAGGCTCACCAATCCACTGGCGATCCGCCCTTTGGTAAATATTTTCACCCTTTTGCCTTGGCCATCAACTTCCTCATGGTCGGTAACTTTGGGCGATCCAACACTGCATTGCGGAACAACTCGGCGATCCGCCGATTGCTCCTTTCTCTCGTCGACTTTGTTTTCTCCTTTAAGGCTTGGCACACTGGAACTTTAGGCGGTCAAATCGTCATTCGGCGACTTGCGAAGTGGACTAGGCGATCACAAGGCTTCCTTTTCTTCACTCTTTCAGCTCGCTTCGTTCCTTTTGCAAATTAGTGTCCTTGCTTGGTTCCTCAATCCATATGCTTGGAAATCAAGGGTTTTAAATCAATTATTGGCACAAAATAAGCATTTGAGGATACTAAACCTATACAAATAAATCTCTAAATGAGTCCAAATCTCGTACTCATCATTGGGGAAACTCACCGAAGTTGACAGTAGAAAATATATTAAATTCAGGCATAATGGGAGATGTCATCTCCAACTTGGTGATTCACCGAGATGCTTCGTCAAGAAAATACAAGCTCGTCGAAAGTGACATTTTAAAAGAGTTTAACTCGGGCATGATGGGTGATCTGAGCATAAACTCAGCGACTCGCCGAGATGGTTTGGTGAACTAAGACAAACTCGTTGAAAGTGACAATTTCTCAAGTCACAAAATTATGACCAGAAGGTGATCAGGGAATTACTTGATGATTTACGTAACCACCTAAGCGGGCTAAGACAAGCTCGTTGAACATGTGATTTTCAGCCCGACAACTAAATTTCAAAAGTAAGTACAAAAATTTAACAACACCAACCACCCTAACTTATTTAAATGCTACCCATAGATCAATTTTAACCCGCGGGTACTCAAACTGCTCCCAAATTCATCAAAGAATTGCCAAATCGATGATTTACCCTTATGAAAGACGTCACCCTATCTATCATTAGGCAAATTCAAGCCTATTGAAAAACATTGGGTTAATCTAACCTCACCAATAAAAAACGACATAAGACCCGTAACAAATATTCAAGAAATTATCAACTAATCAACCCACACAATCATTTTTTGCAATTTAGGAACAAAATACAAACTGATATAACATGGGTAATATTCAATCTATCAATTTAACTAACACCCAAATGCTTCACACAATATTCTAGAAAATTAAATAGTTTATAAGACAATAAGAACATATTGCAAGTAGAAACACAAAATTTAACCCGAAAACCAACCTTAAAAGACAAGAACTCTTCGAATAGAAGGGAGAAGGGGTTTAGGTCAAGTTTAATCAACAATCACGCACTTCAAAAATGTAGATTTAAGGAAAGAGGACACACTAAAGAATTCATAATAAGCGTAGACAGTATAGGAAGTGAAAAAGTTCAAAAATGTCAAATGTTAAAAAATTTAAATATAAAAGACTTTTGGCCTTCTACCGCTAGGCTCACTCGGAGGACTGCGACTAATATCGCCCAATGAGTTTGGCGACTCGCCGAAGGAACTTCAGCTCGCCAAAGATTTTTGAACCAATACCTAATCTTGGAGTTCAACTCAACTGACCCGATGTAATTCGCTAAATGTCACTCAATGGATCACTGAAAAAGTACTTGTATGCCGAATTTGATATAACCGTTTTTGAAAAAAATTGGGCTAAGAAGGCAAGCATGGATATGACTTCCAAACCAACTCGGCGAATCGCCCAATGGGTATTTTCATTGCTCACGTTTTCATTTTCAATTTACGACTTCTTTTTAACGTGCACCCATAACACATATTATTTGTAAGCAATGAAGAAAACTTGGGTTGCCTCCCAAGAAGTTCCATATTTAATGTTATGGCACAACATACTTATCACTTATCAAACATCATTTTTGGGGTTTATCACTAGGCAAAATTCCTTTTTGCGTTGGATGTAAATGAGTGGAGATTTTACACATTTGAGTTTCCAGTTGTTTAATTGACACTGAGTGGGAAGTAACTGTTTGAGTATAAAAGTGAAGAAATCGTTTATCAATTCTTTCAACAAATTGTCAAATTGATACATTCAAATTACACCTCCCTAAAGAAGCATAAGCGATCGTTGTCAAATAAACAACCCAACTTGTAGGTTGGGGTCGATCCCACGAGGAATATGGTTTACACTTAAACATAACTCACTATTATAATCGTTTAGTCAACTAATTTCCGAGAAAAGTAAGTAAAGGGGGGGGGGGGGGTTGTGAAACAAATAACTGATTATTGTTAAGTAGCAAGTGAGCAAGAATCGAACTTTGTTCTTATCAATGAGAGAGAGAAACTACTGTGTATGTGTTCTCCATAAGCTCATAACGCGGTAATCCTAATAATAGTAATCTTTTCCTAGTGTATCACAAGCAAAGTTGTAAGATATGTATCCCTAAGTGATTGGTCCTCCAAATAGGGAATTTCACCCCGCACCTTGGTTCGTCTACGTGTGTATAATTTACTAACCCTTACCTTTACATCAGATTAGACATCACATCAATGTATAGCTTAGTTTTCACCCTCATACCAATTGACATTAGACTATTAGATAGTATCACGCTAAATCTCTATTGAAAATTCTTTTCTTATTAGCTACCTCCTTGTCCCAAAAAGTAGAAACAAGGCGAGTTCTAATGTGTGCACTCATTAAAAAGACTTCTAGACGAAAGAATTACCAATGCATGCATCAATACTAGTCAAGACTTACTTAGTTATTATTCATATGTTGTTAATTGCTCATGGTTCCCACAACCTTAGTTGTGGATTTAGCTACTCATGCCCGGAAGAACACAATTCATATAGTTAGAAGAAGAATTCATGAACTTACGTATTGAGTAGATGAAACTCGTAATCTCCAATTGAAATTCAAAGCAAAAATACTATAAACCAAAATCAGGAAATCAAATTGATAAAGTTTGCAAATTAATTCCCAAGAGAATACAAAAAACTAAAAGTAAAAAATGGTGTCTAACCCCAAAAAAGGAGTTTTTCATACCATATATATAGAAAAACTTATCCTAAACAAAAAGGAAAAGAAATAAGGAAATAAAAATTCTGGACGCGGCTTCGATCAACGAGACTGACCTACTGACTGTGGATCGACCTACTGTCTGTAGATCACTTCCGTAGCTTGATACGTAGAACTTTTCCGTAGAGGTTGGAACCTTCAACTTTCAGATACAAATGACGGATGTGAAGTACGGATGGTAGGTTGACCTACGGTCTATGGGTCCTCTTTCGTGGATCCATACTTAGAAACTTCATCAGGTACTCCATCTTTTACTTCTCTGAAACATTCGACGGATTTGCAGTATGGCCTGTGGGTCGACCTACGCTCCATCACTTGCATCTGTGGTTCTACACTTAGTCAGACTTCCTTGATGATCAATCCAAGCCTACACACGACGGACCGTGACTGGACCTACGGTCCATAGGTCACCTCCGTGGGTGGCTCCTTCTGCTGAATTTCAGCTGTCATCTCTCTCGACCCCATCCAAGCCTTTCCTGCAAATCTAACAAAATAAACATTAATTCTAATACAAAATGACCCTAGACACACACAACTCTTAAGTGAAATGTATTAAAAATACCGTAAACTCATGGTATATCAACACCCTCAACTTAAATTAGTTGTTTGTCCTCAAGAGACGCACTAAGATTCTAAACAACACTTGCATAGAAGCAGACATTCAAACTCAGTAATCACATGGCTTTCTATCCCAACTCCCTTTTCTAGTGCAAATCTTTTCTCTTAGACTCAGGAAGCTAACTCATGCAGATAAAAATATTACCAAGATCAACAAATAGACACACAACATACACTTTTGCACAATGACCAAGGTACCAATTCTCCGACAATGTTACTAGTGCCCTCACTTCAAACAAAAACCATTTCACACAGAAGATAGGAATTTTGAGCTTTAGGATTTATTCAAAACTCACGCTCAGAAGTGACTTCAAGTATAGTTATTGCTCAATACCATAGGTTTGCCCTTATTTTCACTGCTTAGACTCTCTAAAGTAGTTGCTAGGATCACTGTATAACTTTCTTAGCTTGTAACGTAGGCTCAGGGTCAGGTGTGGTACATTTGGGTACTTTTTAGTGACTTTCGGCCCTCCTTGACATTACATTGGCTTTTTACCTATTTTCTCAACCTATTTTTGACATCCTTTCATTTCTCTTTCTTTCCCTTGACTCCTTTCAACATGGATGTGACTTTTTGACTTTGCGGATCTTTTTTTTTTTATATTTTCAGCACTTTTATTCATCATCCTTTTGCTTCTTTTGCACAAAGTCGCATCCTCTTCTATCTTTTCAACACAAAACTCATTTTGTGCCCTTATTTTCTTTCAGTTTCCTCTTACATGGTGCTAAACTTAAGGATTTTACATTAGTTGAGGAGCACAGTATCCGATGTCGGACCAGGGCCAAGATTAAGGTAACTTTTTGCATTAGCCACCCTCAACTTAGGCTTTTGGCCTAAGTCAATGTGCACATGTCCAAGGAGGGACCGGGGCCAAAACACTAGATTTAGGGAAGGTGAGTTAGGTGAATCAAAAGAAATGGCCTATTTAATGCTCAAATAATTGGATCAAAGGGAACATTGATTTCATTTGGTTGGACCCTTTTAGGCATATGTGGACTAATTTGAACAAGGGCCTATGATCACTTCCCAACTTCTAGCCTAGATCATCTTACCAGGACCCATGAGGCAAGTTCTAGATTGGCACAAACTGTCTGAAAATTCAACTTTTCTCACACACTCTTTGCACATTGTTTCATTATCAAATTATTAGATTACCGAGTTCAAGTTTTAGCCTAAGGTATGAGATCAAATTGGTTCTTATAAAATCACATTGAGATCCAACACACTCAACTCATCAACATTATAGATCTAACATAATTCAACATTTTTGGACTGGGATCATTTTTCTGATGCTTTTAATGCCATCATGCTTTCATTTTTCTACTTACTCCTGCACATACTAATTAACACATGCCGGTTAAACAAAAATTAATACAGTCTCTTAGGGGAAAAGAACACAGGCAAGAAAACCCCAAGAGAGGATGATGAGTTGGGTTACTCAAACTTCACCCTATCACTCAGAATCCATTTACCCTACCCCCAACAAATTAGACTGCAATTGTCCCCAATGCACAAAGAGTAAAAACATAAATGATAGGGTGAAGAAAACTTGTGGTGCATAGTACCGAAGACCTATCAATAAACGGGTGGTTCCGATTTCCCGGAGCCTGCTGGATCAACACTCGGGTCACCATTAATAGTGCCAGCATATATCATCTTAGCACCCTCAGTAGTGCTTCTATCAACTCTCACTGCACCATCAGTGGTGCTCACATTGCTAGAGGCACCATCACCTACCTCCCTAACCCGCTGCTGGCGCATCTCCTCATCAATTATGGATGCGTTTCAGGCTGCCTCAAGTTCCTGGCGCACCCTCTTGCGAGCTCTCCCAATCTCAGTGTCATCACAATTCTGACTGAAGTGTGACAGCTTCCCAGCATGACGGGAAGAATCAGGTGGCAACATCTCATCTCCAAACAATGCAACCAACACCGTATTATCAACCGGTGGTGTGGGGCGGACTCAGGCTAAGTCTCTGGTGGGGCTAGGAGGGCATCAAGATCAGCCAGGAGACTAGCTAACTCCGTCCGGACGGTATAAACATCATTGGTGGGGGTTGGTTGCTCTAAGACACGCAGCTCAAATGCATGAAGGCGCTGGTGAACGGCTTGAACCTTACGATCCATAGTTTTCTCCATCTGCGCCTCGGACTCTTTTATCGATCTTTGCATCCATGGCTTGACATGCACGAGCAGTGTGGCTGTTCCTCCAACTTCTGGAAAGGAGCTAAGGGCAACGCAACAGACCTGGAGGAGGGAATGACTACGGAGGAACTAGAGGCCTTACTGGCGACCGGAGATGGGAAAGCCGGGGAATGCTCAGTAGTGGCTGGATGGGCAGGCTCCTCACACTGCATCTACTCCACATCTACTACCAAGTCTGCTCCTAATGGTGGCACCTCAACCTGCGGCTCTTTGCGATGTTCTACTACATTGGCCTCATCTCGAATCAGGCCGATATCTAGAGTCTTGGTTGCTTGAAGCAAACTGTCACAATGCCAAACCAGTACACCAGCATCCCTACAAAGCTGGAAAATGAGGCATGGAAAAGGTAGGGTGGTGGTGGCCTTGAAGACCCTCTCGTGTATCTCCGCAATTAGCATGCGGGCAAAGTCGATCTCTATCCCTGCACCTAAATATGCAACCATGACTGCGCAGTCCCATGTTCTTACATTATCAGCCAGAGTAGGGGACAAATGGTTTCGCACCAGCAACCAGAAGAATTTGGCCATAAAGTTGGCCTTCTTGATACCCAAGCTCGAGGTGCTGACTCACTCGTCACGCTCCCCGTCAGTAGCAAGATGACGGGCTAACCAAAGCAAAAGTGACTCCCTCTATTTGGCATTCCTTTGAAATGCCCAACTTCGAACAATATCCCAACGATAGTCGAACTCCGCCGTGATACTAGGCAGAGTGTGGCCCGGAAAGTAGAGGAACCAACGGATGGTGGTCTCAGATATGTCAACAGATAATCCATGCACTAGTGTAGCCGTGAGTGGAGGCTGGGCGGCGGGCTTGGCCCGTCTGTCAATCGAACCTTTAATGGTGGCTGCGTAGGAAGCATTGAACTCCCTGACTATCTCCTCATTGAATGACCCTGGCTACGGGCCATCCACTCACACCTGTGCCTCTGGAAGAGCTCATGGATGGCGCGTGTGGTGTAGAGGATGCCTGTAAGAATCCAACGCTCCTTGGTGACCAGTCTAGCCATCTTCTCCTTCTCATCCAGCATTCGGGATTATCTGTATATATCTAAAACTGACCGGTGACACCATCTATTGGGCTCGTCCGAATTTGCTGAAAGCTCGGAACTAGGAGGTACGAGGATATCACTCGTACTAGTGGCCTAAGATGACGAGGCAGTGCTGCCACTGGGTATGGAACCGGAGCCAGATGCGGACTCAGAACCAGCCAGTGAACCGATCGGTGTATCCCCCTCATCTGACTGGGGCAGTGACCACGTCAGAAATCACCTGTCGGGTTTGATTCTGTGTAGTGCGTGGTGCAGTGGGGGATGTACTGGTAGGAGGTGGGACATAATCCCCATCCGCATCCTCATCGATCAGCCAAAAAGAAGGTGTCACAAATTTTTATTTCCCCTTCGCGGTGTAGGTCGGAGCTTTTTTGGGAGTAATAGTACATGTAAAAGCTTAGTTAGTACCAACACAAGACAAAAACACACTCGGAAAATTTATAGAACAAGAAACGTATCAAAATGAAAAACAAAATTTTGTTTGGGCAGTAGCTGAACTGCCGACCCTCGGTGCGTACCTACGGTCTGTAGGCTCCCTCTGTAGGTCAAGGTACCCAAAAGTGGGGTCTCTGATGTGAACCACAGATGTGGAGAACAATCCGTCGATGGAACGAAGGACCATAGTCCATATTCGTGGTTCGACACTTTGGTGACTTTTATAGTCCATATTCGGGGTTCGACACTTGGTGACTTTTTCATGTGCAACAAACCCATGGACCTTACCTACAGTCTGTAGGTTGACCAATGGTCCGTGGACGGGGTCTCGTGGGTCAGATCTATGCCGAGGTTCAGACAAGTTTCTTGTGTGTAATTTCTTTCATTTTGTACAAAATATTAGGCCTACACATGCATTTCAACAAGTGATTGGGTACTTAATCATCCTTAGGGTTCCATTTTATCACGAATTTACAAATTATCATACCAAACCCTATGAACCTTAAGTCAAAACTTCCAATTCAGCCTATTACATGAGATATTTTGATTAAAATGACCAATACACTCACATTCCATTGACCCAAGGGTGTTTCTAACTATAATGTATCATGCAATTTAATAGATAAACAACCCAAGGTCAAGATCCACTTCGTGACTTCATGAACTGAACAATGAAAAATGAAATTCAGAGTTAGAGTGAATTCGTGTTACCTTACAAGTAAGCGAAATGGGTGAGTGTGTGATAGCAATCAACTTCTTAGACCTTTTGCTAGCCTTTTAACACCGAACCCGGACTGAGAGAAATTTTCCAAGGGGAGAATGTGATGATTTTTGGGATTGAAAAATGGAGTTATTGGGGATGAGAGGATATTTATGGGAGAGGAGAATGATTTGGTGAGTTAATGAGGGAATTTTGGGATTTGGAGGGGTTAGAAACGGTTAGGAGGGAATATGGTTTGTGGGGGATGAATATAAAATGAGGAGTTTTTATGGAAGGGGGTGCGGGTCGAGTCAGCAGAACCCTAGGTTTGCACCCACGAGACCCCGTCTACGTGTCGTGGGTTGACCTACGGACCGTATGTCCTGTCGGAAGGTCACTCAACACTTAGAAAAATTTAGGATGGATACTGGGGTCTATGGACACCATTCAAGGTCCGTGGTTCCATCGATGGGGTCCGTAGACCTCTGCACAACCCTATTTCTGCAGATTTGGATTTTCATCCCTGCACATGTAACAACTGTTAGGCCTTTCTTTCTAAATTTTCTAGACACTTTTTGGACACGGACCCTATGCTATATCTATCCAACACTAGTACAAAAATAAAACACCTATCTAAAGAATTACAGAAATTCAAACAAACAAAGAAAACTCCTAAATCGAAAAGAAAAACATATAGTTGGCTAGATTGTACATCTTGGGTTGCCACCCAAGCAACGCTTCTTTTAATGTCGCGGCACGACGTATGCCCTTTGATTACTCTTACTTCATCAAGTTATTAGGCCTCAACCACTTCTTGCACACTCTCCTCTTTCCCCATGTAGACCTTGATCCTTTGCCCCTTCACCTTGAACCTTGTTCCCTCCTTGTTCTCGAGCTCGACCGCTGCATGTGGGAACACTTGAGTGACTATGAATGGCCCAGTCCACTTGGACTTAATCTTTCCAGGAGACGAGCGCAACCCTGAATTGAATAGAAACACCAGATCACCCACAACAAATTCACGCTTTTCAATCTTTTGATCATGATACTTCTTCATCTTTTACTTGTACAAGGTTGAGCTTTCATAAGCTTTTAGGAAAAAATCATACAGCTCATTCATGTCATTCACTCTTTAACTCGATACAACTTGAATAACTTATTACAAAAGTGAGAACCTCCATTGCTGATAATCGCCCTAGGTGTACCAAATCTGGAGAGGATATTCTTTTTCAGGAATGCGGTGACACTTTTACCTTCATTGTTCGAAAGCGCAATTGCCTCCACCCATTTCGACACATAATCAGCTGCAACAAGAATATACCTCATCCAATGTGAATTGACAAATTAAGCCATAAAGTGAAGGCCCCATACATCAAACAACTCAATCACCAATATCGTATTCATAGGAAGCTCTTTCCTCTTTGAAATTCCTCCTTCTTTTTGGCAATGATCAGAAGACTTGGCGAAATCATGAGCATCTTGATGGATGGTAGGCCAGTAATACCCACACTGCAAGATTTTATGCGTAGTCCAAATACCACTATGATGCCCAAAAACAGGCAACAAATGATACACCTAAGGTATACTCATCATCTCAACCTCGGGCACACAATGACGAATAATCCCATCAGCACAAATACGGAACAAATAAAGCTCATCCCAAAAGAACTTCATCACATCATGCATAAACTTTTTCCTTTGGTGAAAAGACAAATCCGATGCAACTAGATCACTTGCCAAGTAGTTAGCAAAGTCTGCGAACCAAAGAATCAGATCATGAGAAGCAACCAATACATGTTCGTCTAGAAAGGCATCATTAATTTCAGCCCCATATCCTAGCTTGAACATAGCTTCCTCCTCTAATCAGTATATATGATCGGCAACTTGATTTTTTGTCCCCTTTCTGTCTTTCACCTCAAAATCAAACTCTTGCAGCAATAATACCCATCTGATCAACCTCGATTTTGCATCCTTTTTAGCCATCAAATACCTCAATGCAGAATGGTCAGTATGCACTATGACCTTAGTACCAAGCTAGTAGGATCGATATTTCTCGATTGTGAAAACCACCGCAAGGAATTCTTGTTCAATCACCGTATAGTTCTTTTGAGCCACATTCAAAGCTTTGCTGGCATAGTAAATAGAATGAAGAATCTTCTCTAGCCTCTGTCCCAGTACAACAACAAGTGCCACTCCACTCGCATCACACATCACTTCAAACGGTTACCCACAATTCGGTGAAATAATAATAGGTGCGGAAACTAAATTTTCTTTCAACTCTCTAAATGCTCTCCGACAAGCATCATCAAAATCAAATTTACACTCCTTTTCGAGATATTTGCACAATAGGTGTGCAATTTTGGAGAAATTCTTGATGAACCTCCTATAAAAGCCTGCATGCCCAAAAAAAACTTCTAACACCTTTAACAGAGATAAGTGGTGGAAGCTTTTCTATTACCTCGACTTTTGCTCTATCAATCTCAATACCCTTATTAAAAATCCGATGACCAAGAACTATTCCCTATTTCACCATGAAGTGGCACTTTTCCCAATTGAGCTTGATTGCACTCTTCACACCATTTAAGTACCTCGGCCAAATGATCCAAACAACCATCAAATGAGTCACCTACCACAGAGAAATCATCCATAAATACCTCAATAGTGTCCTCCACCATATCAGAAAATATCGACATCATGCAACGCTGGAAGGTTGCTGCAGCATTACACAACCCAAATGGCATCCGTTTGAAGGTGAAAGTCCTATAAGGGCACGTGAATGTAGTATTCTCTTAGTTTTCCAGACCTATGAAGATATGATTGTATCCCGAATAACCATCAAGAAAGCAATACAAACCCTTACCAGCAAGGCGGTCCAACATATGATCCATGCACGACATAGGGAAGTGGTCCTTTTATGTCCAAGCATTCAATTTCCGATAGTCCATGCATACTCTCCATCCAGTCACGGGCCTCATCGGAACAACCTCATATTTTGCATTAGGTACCACAGTATCCCACCTTTCTTGGGCAGACACTAAACAGGACAAACTCAATTGCTATCTACAATGGGATAAATTACTCCAACATCCAACCACTTGATGATTTCCTTTTTCACTAACTCTTGCATAGGCGGATTTAGTCTCTTTTGGTGCTCAATACTAGGTTTGTAATCCATCATAAATTTGATTTTATGAGAACAAATGCCAGGAGGAATCCCAATAATGTCCGCAATAGTCCAACAAATGGCCCGCTTGAACCTCTTTAACACATAAACTAATGCCTCAACTTGTATATCACTCGAATCGGCCGGAATGATGACCAGTAAAGTATCCTCTCTCCCCAAGAATACATACCTCAAATGCGATGGTAGAGCTTTAAGCTCCAATTTTGGAGCCTCTTCAACAGACTGTTTTGCGGGTGAAGAGTTGCGATTCTTCATATCTAGTTCTAATCTCTTTGGTTTAGAATGGAATTCGAACCTATCAAGTGCGGCAAATAATTCATCATAGTCTTCCATACCATCACCCTCAAAATTCATCATTACCACTGCAAGTGCATCAACACCCAACCTCTCTTCAATAGACACATCAGAACCTCGCTCCACAATATGATTCACCACATACACTAATTTGAGATCACTTTCCTACTTCATGGACCTACAAATATTAAAATTTACCTCTTCACTATTCAATCAGAACTTCATCTGCCCATTCTCCATATCGACTAAGATGTGCCCAGTAGCAAGGAATGGTCTCCCTAGGATGATCGGAACCTCAAAATCAACCTCACAATCTAGTATCACAAAATCCACCGAAAAAATAAACGACTCCACTTTCACAAGTACATCTTGTAGAACACCAATGGGACTCTTCACAGTTCTATCTGCCATGACTAATCACATCACATTCGGTTTTGGAGCCACTAAACCCAACTTCGTGTAAATAGACAATGGCATCAGATTAATAGTAGCACCCAAATCACACAATGCCTTGGCAAAATGCAATAACCCAACGAGCATCAGGATCCTCTTTCTTCTTCACAAGCGACCTAGTAGCAATATCATTGTAATGTTGCAACCTATCATCATCTTCAAAACTGGTGGCCCTCTTCTTAGTCACCAAAACTTTCATAAATTTTGCATACCCAGGCATTTGTTCCAAAGTTTCTGTCAACGAAACATTGATGGAAATTTGTTTGAACATGGTAATAAACCTGCGGTATTTACCTTCTTCATTCTTCTTTACCAACCTCTGTGGGAATGGAGGCGGAGGTCTAGGCATGGGGACAACTGTTTGGGTTATCTCTGATTCCTTCTCTGTAGCATTCTTGGACTCTCCAGTAACCTTAACCTCATAATAATCTTTTTCAACCACAATTTCAACCTCAAACGACATAGGTGGATCAATGGTCTGCTTACCCCCTCGAGTAGTGACTTCCATACAATGCCCATCATTTTTTGGATTCTAGATGGTGTTGCCACGAAGTGTGCCAGGCTGATGTGGGTTTACTGTAGAGGACAAGTGATTCATCTACTGCTCAAGTTGCTTGATCGACACCATGGGCATCAACTTTTTGACCGATTCTAGACAATTCCTTTCACATCTCTTTCACATTCTCATCAGTCGAATCAAACCTTGTCATCATCTTCTGCATCATATCCTCAATTCGTGACATACTACCCCCAGCTTCCCTATTGCAAGATTTCCAATTTGCAGGAGGAACATAAAGCCCAACCCTATCATTTTTGTTGTCATATTTGTTCCAATTGTAGTTGTTGTCGCGATTGTAGTTCCCATCCGGGGCATAGTTACCCTCTTGGTTGTAATTGCCATAGAAGACCTTGGTTTCCTTGCCCTTGGCGGCAATTATCCGAGTTGGAACCTTGGGTGTTGGCTCGGAAACCCCCCGTCTGATCCTTCACCAAGTGAGCATCCTCTTCATAGTAACATTCCTCAACTGGTGGTGATGGAGTCCTAGTCAAGTAATTTAACGCTTTTGCCTTATCTGGACCTCTGCCTACATGCTTCAATACCAACCAAAGTTTTGTCCTTATCTGCACCATCTCCTAACGAATGTCATCAGCAGATTGACTAGGTGCAGCTTGAACTGCAAATGTGCTTGTTCCAGTGTCAGAATTTTGAGTGCTCCATGCTTTATTGTTTCAAGAAATCTTCTCCAGTTTATCAGCGATCTCCTTAAAAGTTCACTCACCATATGATCCTCCTGCGATGATATCAAGCACATCCTTACCATTGTCATCCTGACCTCTGTAGAAATACTCTTTCAGCGAGTCATCTTCAATGCGGTGATTCAGAACACTTCTTATTAATGTTGTGAACCTATCCCACGAACTACTCACTGACTCTCCAAGTACTGCTACAAAGTTGTTCAGTTTATCCTTTTTATTCATCTTCTTGGGCAATGCAAAATACTTTGCCATGAACAACTTGTGCAATTGGTCCCATGTGTGAATCGAGTTGAACGGAAGTTTAGAAAACTATACCGCAACATCACCAGTCATTGATAAAGGAAAGACTCTCATACCTATGACGTTCATGTGAAACTCCGATCGCCCTACATAACTCTTGCACACACTTCTAAGCTTGGCCAAGTGCCCATGTGGATCTTCTAAAGAAATACTGGAAACAAGCCCCTCATAGTAGGCATCTGCAGAAGATTTCTCGACACCACAAATGTATGCCTCGGAGGTAGTGGAGGGAGAACAATGGGCCATTCAAATCAGCAGTATTAAACTCGACCCTGTAGTTATCTTGCCGCCTTGGTTCTGGCGGATTTTGCACTCTCATTGCATCTCTAAGTAGATTATCACCATGAACCTCAGCATTCTCATTAACAACCCCAGGAGGTTGCAACTCTACTCCATCACCTAGATTCCATCCGATTGGATTGATTTGGACCCCATGATTATTCTTTCTTCGTAAAGTTCAGCCTAACTTTGGGTCGTATGGGGTCAATGGTTTGCCTCGACTCCGTGTACCTGGCATACACTAGAGTAAAAGCATGTAGAAAACAAAAACAAAAGTAAACGTAAAATTAGGAAATAATTGACTAAAGTTCAATATTGTAGTTAAACTTAATCTTAAAGCCGAATTCCCCGGTAGCGGCGCCAAAATTTGATACGCTCAAATTACACCTCCCTAAAGAAGCATAAGTGATCATTGTCAAATAAAGAAACCCAACTTGTAGGTTAAGGTCGATCCCACGAGGAATATGATTTAGACTTAAACTTAACTTACTATTATATTCATGTAGTCAACTTATTTCCGAGATAACTAATTGTTGTTAAGTAGCAAGTGAGCAAGATTCAAACTTTGTTGTTATCAATGAAAGAGAGAAACTAGGGTGTATGTGTTCCCCATAAGCCCATAACGTAGTAATTTAAATAATAGTAATCCTTTCCTACTGTAACAATGCAAAGTGGTAAGATGTGTATCCCTAAGTGATTGGTCCTCCAAATAGGGAATTTCACCCCGCACCATACCTTTACCACAGATTAGACATCACATCAATGTATGGCTAAGTTTTCACCCTCGCACCAATTGACATTAGACTATTAGATAGTATCACACTAAATCTATGTTGATAATTCTTTTCTTATTAACTACCTCTTCTTCCGGAAAGTAGCAACAAGGCAAGTTCTAACGGGTGCACTCGTTAAAAAGACTTCTAGATGAAAGAATTACCAATGCATGCATCAACACTAGTCAAGAATTACTTAGGTATTATTCATACGTTGTTAATCGCTCATGGTTCCCACAACCCTAGTTGTGTATTTAGCTACTCATGCTTGGAAGAACACAATTCATATTGTTAGAAGAAAAATTCATGAACTTATGTATTGAGTAGAAGAAACCATAATCTCCAATTGAAATTCAAAGAAAAATCTTTTGAACCGAAATCCGGAAAACAAATTGCTAAAGTTTGCAAATTAATTCCCAAGAGAATACAAAAACTAAAAGTAAACAATGGTGTCTAACCCCAAAAAATGTGGTTTACATACCCTATCTATATAAAAACTTGTCCTAAAAAAAATGGAAACGAAATAAGGAAATAAAACTTCTGGACGCGGCTTCAATCGACGAGACTGACCTACGGACCGTGGATCGACCTATAGTCCGTAGGTACCTTTTGTAGCTTGATACTTAGAACTTTTCCACAAAGGTTGGAACCTTAAACTTTCAGATACAAATGATGGATGTGCAGTATGGACTGTAGGTTGACCTAAGGTCCGTGGGTTCTCTTCCGTGGCTCAATACTTGGAAATTTCATGAGGTACTAGAACTTCTACTTCTCTGAAACAATCGACGGATGTGCAGGATGACACATGGGTCGACCTACGCCCCGTAACTTGCATCTTTGGTTCCATACTTAGTTAGACTTCCCTGATGATCAATCCATGCCTATCCATGACAAACCGTGACTGGACCTACGGTCTGTAGGCCACCTACGTGGGTGGCTCCTTCTGCAGAATTTCAGTTGTCATCTATCTCGACCTCGTCCAAGCCTATTTCCTACAAATATAACACAATAAACATTAGTTCTAATAGAAAATGTCCCTAGACACACACAACTCTTAAGTGAAATGTTTTAAAAATATCGTAAACTCACGGTATATCACCCTACACCTTGTTGAAGATCCTAGTCAACATCTAATCAATTCAATTTCCTTCCGGTCCAGCTTGCTCTTTGGGTTTGGGACAATCATCAAGTGGTATGTACCTATCCTTTTCAGCCTCACGATCCCACCAATTTCCTCCTCTGTCCAACCAATCTCTCCTTCCATTATCCCTCTATATTGTAAAACATTGATTACCACCCGGTCTAGGATATTTTAGATGGGAACTCCAAATTTTGTTCCTTGTTTACTGTACTTCTTCATTGTATAATGCCTCAAAATTGGCATCATCCAAGCACTGCCCGCTGTTGACACCAACTGTGTTCAACGATTTCAGTCCACCCTTCATGATAGGCTTACATAACAAGTCAAGTTTGGTCATCATCTTGACCATGTTATTTTCAGGTTCTTGGTTCTTATCCATTTTCTCCTTATCCAGGTCCAACTGTAGAGAAGACACTTGGTATTCCCTATTATGGCATGCTTATTTTACCTTGATCATGTCATTAAGCAACATTGTTGCCTAATCAAATAGTTGTAACATTATTCATCCTTCAATAAGATTTTTTTAGCCAACCCTTTGTTCACTATATCAAGGCTATGATAGATATAATGCAGCAACAAGTTGTCGGGGACACCATGCGTCAGGCATTGCAACAATAACTTTTGAAATCACAACCAAGTTTCATGAATAGGCTCACCATCCACGCTTTTGAAATTTTGATGTTATATCTATGTTTTACTATCTTTGAAGGAGGGAAAAATCTTTCAAGAAATGCCTCTTTTAGTTCCTCACACGAAGTTATGGAATTTGTTGGTAGTTCGGCCAACCACTTGGTTGCTTCTCTTGGTAAGGAGAAGGGAAACAACCTCAAATGTATGGACTCTTGTGAAATATTCTTGAATATGAAAGGCCCACAAATATCCATAAAGTTCCAGAGATGTTCATGGGTTCTTCATGAGCAAAGCCCCCAAATATTCATGTCATTTGGAGCAATTGAAACATCATTCTATGTAACACCCCGGATTTGAGAAAGGGCGAACTCACAGTTTTCAGAAGTGGCAAGTGCCATCCGAAGAAGGAAACCCACAGCCCGTGGATAGGACCACTGACCGTAGGTGTGGTCCGTGGATTGGTCACCCCAATTATACCCAAAAGCCGAGAACCACGACCTGGACCAATGATGAGTTCATAAATTGGACCTATTTAGAGCTATATTTTGATAGATTAAATGTCCTCAAATGCATAATTTGTCTCAATAACTGATGAACAACCTTGGGTTTCAGGTATTTAATGTTAGAGGCAAAACATGGACACTATCGAGTAAAAAGGATCTAGCAACTGAAAGAGCGAGGAAAAGACAACCTGATGATAGCCTAACCTTTTTGGCGATCCGCCAACATGACCATCAGTTCATCTAGATGTTCCAAAAGTGCCAATCCAACAAAATAAGGAAAATGAAAAGCTGAAGATTGCCGAAATCACTCGGTGACACGCTGAATAGGCTACCAAAACCGCTAAAAGTTACAGAACGCTGGAGCGAAAAATGGAAAAATAATGGCGAGCAGCAATCTCATTCGGCGTGTCATCGACCTAGTCGGCGTCAGATGACCTAGTCTCCAAAGGTACTAATGAAGGTTGTAAACAATTACTGATGGACAAAGTAGCAAGGAAGCAGCGGTAGAAATTTTATATGTTTGCCATGCATCTCCAGTGGGAGGTCATCATAGTGGTATTCGCACCGCCGCTAAATTTCTCCAAAGGGGATATTACTGGCTGTCCCTATACAAGGATGCACATGAATTTGTGAAGAAATACTCTTAATGTCAGTAGCAGGGCGGAGTGTCTAGAAGGCACGAATTACCTCTCACTCCTATTTTAGAGGTCGAGCTATTCGATGTATTGGGGATCAATTTCATGGGCCCATTTGTGAGCTCATTTGGAAATAAATATATCTTGGTGGCTGTAGATTACGTTTCCAAATGGGTGGAAGCCATTGCACTTCGAAACAACGTAGGAAAAAGTGTTGTCCAATTTATGGAACGTTACATCGTTGCAAGATTTTGCACTCCTAGGGAAATCATTAATTATGGGGGATCCCACTTTTGCAAGAAGTGGTTTTCAATGGCACTTGGCAAATATGGGGTGAAACACAAGGTAGCAACCCTATATCATCCCCAATCAAGTGGCAAGGTCGAAGTATCAAATCAGGAAATCAAAAGAATCCTAGCAAACACAGTAAATGCCAACAGAACTGACTGGTCTAGGTAGCTCGATGATGCACTATGGGCATATCAGACTACTTACAAAACACCTATTGGTATGTCCCCATATCAGTTGGTTTTTGGTAAGGATTGTCATTTTCCAGTAGAGTTGGAACACAAAGCATTGTGGGCATTGAAAGCTTTAAATTTGAACTGGTCAAAAACTTCAAGGGAGAGGGTAGAGAAATTGAACGAACTGGATGAATTTAGACTTAGATCTTATGAAAGTTCAGCCATTTACAAATAAAAGATGATGAAATGGCATGATGCTCGAATACTAAAGCGGCACTTCAAATTAGGAGATTGGGTGTTGCTATAGAACTCTTGACTTAGACTCTTTCCCGGAAAGGTCAAATCCAAATGGTCCGGACCTTTTAGAGTAAAACGGGTGTTCACCAATGGTGCCATAAAAGTTGAAGATCAAGAGGGTCCATTTAAAGTGAACGGTCAACGTTTAAAATTATGTTTTGGGGAATGTCAAGAGATCTCTTTGGTCGAAGTGGTGTATCTGGAAGATGCCTAAAGGCACTTCCACGTCGTGCCACGACGCTAAATAAGGTGCATCTTGGGAGGCAACCCAAGTATTAGAGTTTTTAATAAAATGTGTGTAATTTTTGTAGGAGGGAAACCCTCGGTGAATTGACGAACCTGCTTGGCGTGCTTGATGTGATTCGCAATGGGAAATTAAAACTGAAGATGAGGCTTTGTAAATTCAGCGAAATGCATGTGCTAGTTTGCGCATCCCCAATGTACCTCGGCGACCCGACCTACCTCGCCCGTTAGTGAAGATCCCTCATAACCATCCTCTACTTGTTTACACGTTACATTTTTTTCTTGACTATTTTTATGCCTTAATTTATTTATTTATGTCAATGTCTTTTTGGGGTTTTGCGTGTTCATTGTGGGAAATGTCGAGTCTTTTTGGTTATGAGTGGAAAATTGGGTAGAGCTTCCTTGTCTTCTTACCATCCCCCTTTGGATGCTTAATACGATTGCTTCCTTCGCAAAATTTGAGTCTCGGTTTTGATCAATATTGATGACTTAAATAGTTCTTACAATCGAACGAACATGAATGTAGGGCTACGATGGGAGCAAATGAAGTTGCACACACAATGTGTGAACTCTTTGCATCTTGTTGTGATTATCCATGTATCAAATCAGTTCTCTTGTGATGACCGTTGCACACTAGCGAAAGTGTGGAGTCTTGTTTGACTTTAGTGTCGATGTCTTGTGTGATAAGCTTACCTTGAACCATGCATGATACAACCTATAATTTGCCCCATTAGTCCGGTTGACTAAGTAAGGCTTTCTCTTGATATGATCTTAGGCAACTTTAAAGAGTGTGAGCCAATTTGACATATACCTCTTTTGTGGTCTACCTTGTAAGTGTGTGAACCGCTTTTGAATACCCCTTGAGCCTTACATTTCTTTGGAAAAAACTTGATGAAAACAATGACCTTTCTTTATCCATCACTCATAATCCTCATGAAGTTGTGGTTAGTCGAATAGCCAACTTAGACCTTTGGCCTACGTTGGGGGTGTGGTGAAAAGAGAAGGGAAAATCAAGAAGAGCAAGGAAAGTCTTCTTTAACCCATGGTGTTGATAAAAATGGAACCCCTCCATATAAAAAAACAAAGCTGGAGAATAAAGAAAAAGAAAAAGAATGAAAAAGAGAAGTTGTGGAATAAAGTTGAAAAGTATAAAAGAAATGGGGTTCCCAAACAATCCATTGGAAGTGAACAATAGGATGACTTATGACCACTAAAGAAAATGATGAAGGAAGAGGAAAAGAAGTGTTGTGAGCACCACATTTCATGAGGATGAAAGACACTGAGCCTAAATGACCACACCTTTCACTCAGCCCAATTACAAGCCTTGAAAGACCTTTGTGATTTTGAGTGAGCTGAAGCAAGTGTTGAGTGGAAAATGCTGGCAACCCTATGGGTGAAATTATGCATTGTGTTCATCTTTGCGAGTGTGAGTGTTGCATTTGATTCCGAAGCTTTAAACTGTGAACCATTGTGTGAATATAGAATCAGTCTTTGTGTGAGGGCTTTCAAATACTTTTGTTCAGCTTGAACTTGCATTTGAAACAAGTATTGCGAACTTGAGAATCTTTGGTAATGGTGTGTCACAACATGAATCTTTGCGTACACAGTTGTTCCTTGCATGAGTAAATTGAGTCTTCTTATGTACATGCATAATCGAGTCCTGTGTAGCACTGTTTGAGACATCCTTTTTGAACTTCTGAACTTGAATTTTACTTGAGGACAAGCAAATGCATTGGGGGTGTTGATGAGTCCACAAATTAGATCCATTTAAAGCTATATTTTGATAGATTAAGTGTCCTCAAATGCATAATTTGTCTCAATAACTAATGAACAACCTTGGGTTTCAGGTACTTAAAGTTAGAGGCAAAACATGGACACTATAGAGTAAAAAGGATCTAGCAGCTGAAAGAGCGAGGAAAAGACAACTTGATGATCGCCTAACCTTTTTGGCGATCCGCCAACGTGACCATCAGTTTGCCTAGATGTTCTGAGAGTGCCAATCAAACAGAGTAAGGAAAATGAAAAGCTGAAGATCGCCGAAATCATTCAGCGACATGCTGAATTGGCAACCAAACCACTAAAAGTTACAGAACGCTGGAGCGAAAAATGGAAATATAATGGCGAGCAAAAATATCATTCGGCGTGTCACCGACCCAGTCGGCGTTAGATGACCTAGTCGCCGAAGGTACTGATGAAGGTTGTAAACAAGTACTGATGGGTGAAGTACCAAGGAAGAGGGCGATTTGCGGAATCAATCGGCGACCCCGATAAAGATCGCCTTAATTTATAGTGATTTAGATCAAGAATTGATGAAGAATTGAAGGCGAGATGAAGCACCGTCAGCAATCCCGACTAACTTCGCTGAGTGATCCTTCGCAGCACAGATTTTTGAAAACTATAAATACTCAGAGAATTTTTATCTTTGAAACAATATTTTTCAGATTTAACTTTTTTTTTTGAGTTCTAAGTTTGGAGAGGGTTTTTGAAGAACTTTAAGAATCCAAAGGGTTTCAACTCCAAGATTTTGGACTTGAGTCTTGAAAATTCATCGCTCTTGGCTTGTTTTGAGACTTAAATTGAACCCATTTGAATTCAAACTCATTTTGGTATAAATTTCTATCTCTTGTTCACGTGTAGCTAAAATCCCAATTCTTGGGGTGTGATTTTGTGAATATGGTTTAAGTTAATTGTTGGGTCTTGCTTTCTGATAGTTTAATCATTGTTTATATGTGATTTCGTTTAGAAGTTGTGTTGGAACATAATGAAATTGTAGTTGCAAATACGATTTCACATATGTGTTTTCAGCTTGCTCGAGAGAGAGAGGTCGTAAAACTAAGACTACTAAATCGATGGCCAATGGGATTGGGTCAACATGAGGTTTAGCTCGAGAGAGTGAACCCTAGTCCTTTTCCCACACACTCAGCTCGAGAAAGTGAGTGGGCATAAGGCAGAGGTTGTTCTTAATGCGGCAAATGGGTGTTCGAGAGAAACCCATTTGATTCGGGGTAAGTTGTTCGAGAGAAAGCTTATCCCCACTAAAGTTTAGCCTAGTCACAAATATTCAACGAATTCTCTATCAAAAACATGTACCCAATATTCTAGCTTACCTCGTATTTCTATCACATCCCAAGAATCTCATCTCCTTAATTATTACTCTTTGTATTTTCGCAGTTTTTGCTTACTTGTTACAAACCCCCATCGTTAATTGACACTCTTGTGTCACCCCCTAGATTTAATATGTTCGTATTCGATAATGTTCATAGCTATGACTAATTAGAACTAAATTTTATTTTTCTATTAATTCTACAAACCACTCCCTTGGGACTCGACCCTAACACTTGGTTGGGTTATTTTACTATTGTACGATCGTAGATACTTGCATTGGAAGTTGTGTATTGATTACGCAAACAACAACCAATGGACCGTTGTTGGGTCCACGATCCGTGGTTTGATAGTCCTTAGTTCATGGCCCAAAGTCTAGTTCTGAAGTGATTGAAGGTTGTGCAAGACGGACCATCGGTCAAACCACGGTCGGTCGATCATGGGTTGTGATTGGCAAGTCGGCAATTGTTTTAAGGGTAGTTGGGTCTTTTCCTAATTATTTTATCCCTATACTACGTCATTTTACCCTTCAAGTCTCCATTCCTCCATTGAAGATAAGCAATTGGCTTTGAGTTATGATAGTTTTCATCCATGGATTCCTTCCATTCATAGAGTTCCCAAATTATGCTATTTTCAAAGTTAGAAATCCTCAATTGAGTTAGGGTTTTCTTCAATTGTCATAGGTTCTCTTGATTATATATTTAAATGATTGAATTATCATCTCTTATATATGAATTGAGGAAATACTATTATTTTATGGTGATTCTCCTTTGAACTCATGAAATCCCCAGGTTTTCCAAATTACGACCATATGATGTGTGTTTTGATTATGAAAGAGGATTGTTATGGAATCAAGCATTAATTGATAGATTTACATGAATTTATGATGCAAGCCAGATAACCCATGTTTTAAAAATGTTGATGATTGAAAGTGGGTTTTGAACCTTGGAAGGTGAATTATGGAATTATGCATGTTCTTGTGAAATCTATGCAAATGTTTTAAGGATGCTTTGAGAGTAAATTATCAATGATGATGTTGTTATTGTGTTCTTGAAAGGATTTTTTTCTCACATACATATAAAAGCAGGATTGTGAAAGGTTTTCTCACATGGTAAGGATTCTAAGGTCGAAAGGTTTTCTCACCTAATTGAATCAAAGATAAAGATCTATCCTAATGAAACCTAGCTTGGATTGGTTATTGAATGATACCTTTCCATGGATGACTTATAACTTAGCTTTGATTGGCAACATAACGTGCCCTTCCATGGATAACAAGAAGAAGTAAGAAATGACTATTTCGTGGGATTTATGCTTAGCACCGAGAGGATATTCAGATGGAGGCTCTCCTGTTAGTAGAGGTCGGGATTCCAAAAGAAATCTAATTATCCCTTACCTATGTTCCCTCATAGGATTATTGTCTAGATAGACATTAGCTAACGGATCCACTTAAGCAAGAAGAGAATGGTCATTTCCTTGGCAAGTAGGACAACCCTTTTCTGTGTGGGACACACCGGGGGATCATGTTATAGCTTACATGGTCTCTATGTCGGATAAGGCTACTTCCCACAATAATAATAAACTAAGGTTACTTCAAAAAGTATCTCATATGTGTTCAAAGGTTTTAAAGATGTTAGCTTGCATCGACCATGTTTTATGACTTATGTTTTCTAACCGTCTTATATTATGATTTAGCTTGGTCAATTGCATGTCATGAAATGTCCTATTTTAGCATGATTTAAGTGTTTTATGCATTACTATCATACTGGGTATATATTGTTTTTTACTAACACATACTCTTGCTTACATTTCCCCAAATATAGGGTCCGACAGTTAGGGTCCTCAGATTTCTAGCTAGTGGTTGATTGTGAGATTTCCGAGCATTAGTGTGTCCTCATGCTCGAGGAAGGATTCTAATTGTTTTCAGTTTTTGTCTTACTTTCAATTTTGGACATGATGTATGGGCTAGGACTAATTTCCTTCTATTGTAATAGATGGCTAATGAGATAAGTGTTTAAGACTTCCGCTTTACTTACATAAAACTTTTGGACTTAAGATAGTTGTCTTTACCTCTTTTGTTCTATTTCTTATGTTATGAATGTTAAGTGGCTTGTATCGGGACTCTCGAGGTCCTATACACCATGTTACATCTAGGGTGTACCCTGGGGTCGTGACATTCTAGTTACATGAAACATGGCTCTTCCGGTAGTAGGAGGTAAACGGATTGCTCCTATACTCTCTATGACATTAACATGCATGTCATCCATATCTCCAATGTTATTGTTTTGCACATAGTGATTAGCATCTTCACTTCCATTCACACTGATATTTCCACCTACAAATGTATTCTAGTACAAACAAACAATTTCAGAAATTTACTTCAGAAACTGAATTCTTATCCATCACCCCCCCCCCTTCCCCTCCGCCCCGGCAGCGGTGCCATTTTTATAACGCTCAAATTACTCATAAAAACAATTAGATCGCTAGCAATATAAATATCCAACAATAGAGTCGGGGTTGAATTCCACAAGGAGTGATCTAAATCAAAGAATTCAATAAGTAAATTCATATGCAAATGAACTCATTTTATCAATTAAAATATATGGGTGGATGATTCCACCTACCTTAAGATAAGAGTTTGAGATCAATTATTACAATTCAATTAAAAAATAAGGTTTAAACAAGTAAAAGATGATCTAGGGGTGTGGGAGTGGGTATCAGTATCAAATAGGGGTTCAAGTTCTTGTTCAACAATGCTAGACATTTATGCATAGGCTCGGTAAAAATAATCGATACAAATCTTCTTTTGGTCTCAAGGTTTCATATCACAGAATCTCATTTCGCTCTCATACATGTGAAGATACAAATCAACCAAATACCTTACGAAATCTCTCTTTCAATCAGATTTGGATATTAGAAATGAAACTAAAATATCTTTTTTGAGCAAACTACAAC
This sequence comes from Solanum acaule, assembly GCA_036250505.1. NCBI lineage: Eukaryota > Viridiplantae > Streptophyta > Magnoliopsida > Solanales > Solanaceae > Solanum > Solanum acaule. Next base: position 2,679 of record JAJOOR010008196.1, on the reverse strand, counting down.
AATCAAATCCAATTGGTAAGTATTAAGCTATTTACCAACTTCAATTAATCTCTTTTAAGCATCAATCAAATATCTATGCTAGAACTAAGTTTGAAACCTTAACAACACAAATTGAACTCGTGCTAAATAGATCAAATCCCTGAATAAGTAGTAGAAAAAACAAAGCAAGACACTAGAGCCACTAAATTAGTTAAAACCCAACTCCATAATCACACCCCTAGAATTGGGTGTTTAGCCAAGCATCATAAAATTGAAAGAAATTATACCAATTATGTTTTAAGCCATCAAATTATAGATAATCTGCAACACCTACTTTGAATTGAACTCCTAATTGTTTTCAAGATATAAAAAAAGATAAAAAGATTATAGTCGAGATACATTTTCTCTCTCCTTTGGGCTATTTATAATTACTTTAAAAATATTCTAAAATCCTATATGTGACCTTATCGCTGACATTAGCCAGGCTCGTATACTCGATCGGCGGATCACCATCTTGTCCTTCAACTTTCCCTTTCTTAACTTTAGGTGTTTGAACCTTAGTTGGCAAACTTGATTGAGTCAGCCTTTCACGTTCGGTGAATCACCAATGACCAATTTTTTCACCTATATTAGCCTTCTGTTTGGTCCAGCCTTCTGTCACTTTAGGCGATGTGGGTTTTTCCTCGTACAACTGCTTTGATGAATCACATTTTGCACTTTACTTCACTGACCTACCTTGAATATTTTTAGAAGTGAATGCAATCACTTTAGTTGAGGTCTAGACCCGTTGGGTAATCCACTCACTTTATTAGGTTATCCTTAGCTAGGAGTTTTCATTCGTTTCAAAGTTTTTGGCCTTTTTTCATAGATTCGTCCTTACCTTGTCCTTTAGCCTTCTTAGCTGCAAAACATTAAAATATCATCAGATAAGGACATAAATATGCATTGAGTACACTGTTTGTTGAACTAAAAGGCCTCAAATGAGTGAAAATCTTAACTCATCTACAAGTTCTTGATTGGCCTATATAGTAAGAATGAAGCAATGATCTCACACACACCCTAAGGAAACATCAGAGTTTCTAGGCTTCTCAAAATTCAACGAGACACTAACAAGCGATACACATTATCACCCCAACCCCCTCTAAAAAAGTTGTGCATTGCCCCCAATGCACTATAGTAAGAAATATAAAAAATAAAGGGTGAAGATAAACTTATGGTGACTAAGCGTTGGAGGGCTAGATAGTTGTGGATGGGTCCATCAGTGTAGAACCTACAGTAATAGCCGGTGTCTCAAACTCAACTGGTGGAGTGCAATCTTTAGGCACTCTCGAACTCAAAGCTCCTGTAGACTATTGTTTCTCTCTATCCACCCAAAATTTCTCATCTATAAGGGAATCATCTTCAGCCGCCTAAATGATGTGCTCCTTCTTCCCAGCTCTATCCTCCAACTCTTCATCAATATCATCATCACCATGTGACCACTTTCATGCGGTGATGAAACGTCATCAACAACAAACATGTCAAGGATTAGGGACAGGGGAGCCGCAACAGTATATTAAAGGTGGGAAAGAGTGGTGTCGGTGTGGTGACCAGTGCACTGACCTCTAATTGGAGCTGATCTAACTTAGTCCCTAAACCCTGAATCTTGGGAATCTGTGTGATCTAAGGATGCATAATCATCCTCTACTCGAAAGAATCTATCTTCACATATATCACCTACGACACTCCATCTATGACCATCTACATCCTCACAACTACTCACTCTTCTGACCATCTTCTGAGTGATTTCTTGACATATTTACTGATTTTTCCACTCCTTTCCATCAAATTCCTTTTTGGACATAATTACTAATAACGTTCAAATATACTTCTTGAAAAGAAATATAAACGATCGTATGCAATTTATTTACCCAACTATGAGTCGGGGTCGATCCCACAGAGAATATGAAAAAATATTGTGAATAGCAAATATTTAACTCGATAATCTTTATATAAAAATAGGGGGATTTAAATTTAAATAAACTAAAAACAATAAAAAGATAGCTTTGAACTAAGTATTTATTTATATTCAGATTATTAAAAGTAACTAGGACTGTGTTTCACATAAGCTCATAACGCGGTAATCCTAATAATAGTAAACATTTTCTAGTGTATTACATGCAAAGTGATAAGTTAGGTATCTCTAATTCCTTGATTCGGCAACTAGATAATTTCACCCCGCACTTTAGTCCGGCTACGTGTGTATAATTTACTAACCCATACCTTTATCTCAGATTAGACATCACATCGATGTTTGGCTTAGTTATTACTTCGAACCAATCGGTACTAGACAATTAGATAGTATCACACTAAATCTATGTTGATTATTCTTTTCTTGTTGATTACTTCCTTAGTCCGGCAAGTAACAACAAGGCGAGTTCTAACGTTGCGCACCATTAAAAAGACTTCTAGACGAAAGAATTATCAATACATGCTTCAACACTATTCAAGATTTACTTAGTTATTATTCATACTTTGTTAATCGCTTATGGTTTTCACAACCCTAGTTATGAAAGTTAGCTACTCATTATCTCGAAAATACAATCAAAATTTATTAAAATAAATATGTTTGTGTTAATCATAAAAAGTTAAGAACAATAGCTAAACTATCTTTTATTAATCACGAATACAAATAAATAATAAAGGAGAAGAAAGAATAAA